>CAUYON010087348.1:0-138528 GCA_963573935.1 Arctocebus calabarensis
TTTAGAAGTGATCAAGGACTACAGCAGTGTCTCAGGCTACAAAATCAACACCCATAAATCTGTAGCCTTTATATATACCAACAATAGCCAGGCTGAAAAAACAGTCAAGGACTCTATTCCTTTCACAGTAGAGCCAAAAAAAGATGAAATATTTGGGAGTTTATCTTACAAAGGATGTGAAAGATCTTTATCAACAGAACTATGAAACTCTACTAAAAGAAATAGCTGAAGATGTCAAAAATGAAAAAACATACTATGCTCATGGCTGGGAAGAATCAACATTATTAAAATGTCCATATTACCCAAAGTAATATATAAATTTAATGCAATCCCTATGAAAGCACCACTGTCATATTTTAAACATCTCAAAAAAATAATACTTCATTTTATATGGAATCAGAAAAAACCTTGAATATCCAAGACATTACTCAAAAACAATAACAATGCAGGAGGAAACATGCTACCAGTCCTGAGACTCTACTATAAATCGATAGTGATCAAAACAGCATGGTACTGGCGCAAAAACAGAGAGGTAGATGTATGGAAAACAATAGAAAAACAAGAGATAAATCCAGCTACTTACCATTACTTAATCTTTGACAAGCTAATTAAAAACATTCAGTGGGGAAAAGACTCCCTATGTAACAAACGGTGCTTGGTGAATTGGCCAGCGACCTGTAGAAGACTGAAACTAGATCCACACCTTTCTCCATTAACTAAGATAGACTCTCACTGGATTAAAGATTTAAACTTAAGACATGAAACTATAAAAATTCTAGAAGAAAGTATAGGAAAAACTTTTGAAGGAATCAGCTTGGGTGAATATTTTATGAGGAGGACTCCCCAGGCAATTGAAGCAGTATCAAAGATACCCTACTGGAACCTGATTAAACTAAAAATCTTTTGTATGGCCAAGAATATAGTAAGTATAGCAAGCAGACAGCCCTCAGAATAGGAGAAAATATTTGCAGATTATGCCTCTGACAAAGGTTTAATAACCAGAATCCACAGAGAACTCAAATGTATTAGCCAGAAAAGAATAAGTGATCCCATCTCAGGGTGGGCAAAGGACTTGAAGAAAAACTTCTCTAAAGAAGACAGGCACATGGCCTACAGATACATGAAAAAATCCTCATCATCCTTAATTATCAGAGAAATGCAAATCAAATTGAGATATCATCTAACTCCAGTAAGATTAGTCCACATAACAAAATCTCGAAACCAGAGATGTTGGCATGGATGTGCAGAAAAGGGAATACTTCTACATTGCTCGTGGGAATGCACACTAATACATTCCTTTTGGAAGGATGTTTGGAGAACACTTAGAGATCTAAATATTGACCTGCCATTCAATCCTATAATTCCTTTACTAGGTATATACCCAGATGACCAAAAATCACATCATAACAAAGACATCTATGCTGGAATATTCATTGTAGCCCAATTCATAATTGGTAAGTCATGGAAGAAACCCAAGTGCCCATCAACCCACAAATGGATTAATAAATTGTGTTACATGTACACCATGGAATATTACGCAGCCTTAAAGAAAGATGGAGACTTTACCTCTTTTATGTTTACATTGATGGAGCTGGAACATATTCTTCTTAGCAAAGTATCTCAAGAATGGAAGAAAAAGTATCCAATATACTCAGCCCTACTATGAAGCTGATTTATAGCTTTCATATGAAGACTATAACCTAACTATAGCACAAGAATATAGGGAAAGGGGCAAAGGAGGGGAGGGGTGGGGTGAGATTGGGGTGGAGGGAGGGTAATTGGTGGGGCCACACCTATGGTGCATTTTAGAAGGGTACAGGCAAACCTTACAAAATGCAGCATACAAATGTCTTCATGTAATAACTAAGAAAATGCCATGAAGGCTATGTTAATCAGTTTGATGAAAGTAGTTCAGATTGTATATGAAACCAGCACATTGTACCCCTTGATTCCACAAATGTACACAGCTATGATTTAATAATAAAAACAATGAAAAAAATAAAAAAAATAAAAAAAAACGTGTGATTCATGCTCATCCTTTCTTTCCCCTCCTCTCTGTGCACACCCATATACACGTGAACACAAACTACACACAGGCATGCTAGTAAATGTACTATAAGCCTAGTGTGTTTATGGTCTAACCATGGCCATTGCATGCACCCAGAACAGTTCCAGTGTGTAAATCCTCCTTATAGTCTTGGGTAAGCATTATATTCTCCTTATAGTGGAATGGCTCTGTTTTTATCTCTGCTTTTACAATTAGAACAGCTGAATCTTCACATCTCGAAATCGTATTTCTCCCATTTCAAATTTGTTATAGGAGAAATGGACAAAGAGTAGTACAAATCAAGGGAACGCATCTGGCACCTTCTGTACCGACTGAATGTTTGTATCCGTGCAAAATTCATATGTTAAAACCCTAATCCCCAGTGTGATGGTATGAGGAAGGGGGTCTTTGGCCCAGCCTTCATGGATGGGATTGTGCACTTATAATAGAGATTCGTGAGTGCTCTCTTATTCCCTCTGCCATGTGGGAAGCAGAGTAAGAAGACAGCCATCTATGACCCAGGAAGTAGCCCTCCCTCACTGCCAAATCTGTTGGCACTTTGATCTTGAAGTTTCCAGCCTCCAGAAGTGTGATAGATAAATTTCTGTTGTTTATAAGCCATCTAGCATATGGTATTCCCTGTTATAGAAATCCAAATGTACTAGGACAGCATTACAGAGGAAATAAAAAGATTTTAGAACTTTGGGCCAACCAATGATCAACTCTTGGACTAGATCACTCCAAGAGATCTAGAGATAAGAGATGAGCGATTTCAGGGCTACTGACTTTTCACAGAAGGTGAGTTTCAAATTCTCCAGCACAGGTGTTTTTGTACTGATGACATCTTACAGTGCACACTCAGTGGCCTCAGGTCCCCACTGCCATAGCTGTGAAGTGTGAGCATACACATATGGGTATGACATAAATTATACTGGGTGTAATACAGCTATTTTTATTGTGAGTTTTCTCTTGTTATGTCACTCATAGGTGACACTTATAGGTCACTTAAGGTAAATTATCTACTTTTATTGATTGTGGTTGACAAATCATTTTACCACTCAGAAACAATGGACTTTTTCTATGAGTCATAATGTATCTCTACGATTATGCTTTCTTATTCAAGCCTCATCTGATTTCTCTCAATTATAGCTCAAGAAGAGGAAAGTTTTAAAATATAACAAAAATAGAAAATCTGAAAGATATTTGCATATAAGAACCAAAGTCTGACTGTGTCTTCATGGGTACAAAACCCAAGAATTGTAAAGGCAGAAACCTAGTTGTCTCTCTCTACTCAGACACCACATGGTCTTTCTCATTGCATGGTTTCCAACAGGGCTTTCCCCCTCTGTCTTCCAGTTGTCTCTATCTATTCAGTTTGCACACAACGTAAGCCTAAGATTGTTTGGGGGTTCTAGTACAGCATCTATTCTCACTTTCAGCAGTTGGCTAGTTTTCCAACATGAAATTCCCCACAGAGGAGTCTGACTGCAACCTAAGTTATAAACATGAGCCGGTTGAAGAATAGTGAGTCCTAGAGTCAACTTCCCTCCTTTCGTCTAATCACTGAGGACCTTGGGGAAGGGATGAACTTGGACAAGCCCACTCAGGAGGGGGGCTGCAGGTGAGAACAGATTCTTTAAGAAAGGGGCAGAAGTAGTGCAATGCAGACAACCCAGGTTAGCAGATTTCTATTAAGAGCCAGATCATTCGTATTTTAAGTATTGTTGACCACACAACAGTCTCTGTACATTCTGCCATTTGTGGTTAAAATAAATAAATAAATAAATAAAGTAGCCATAAACAATATGCAAACAATCAAGGATGTCTGTGTTCTAATAACGCTTTATAAAAACTGGGAAGTGCGTGTGGCTCAGTGGGTAGGGCACCGGCCCTTTATACCAAAGGTGGTGGGTTCGAACCTGGTCCGTACAAACTGCAATGACAACAACAAAAAATATATAGCTGGGCATTGTGGCAGGCACCTGTAGTCCCAGCTACTTGGGAGGCTGAGGCAAGAGAATCACCTAAGCCCAGAAGTTAGATGTTGCCATGAGCTGTGACACTGCAGCACTCTACCAAGGGCAATAAAGTGACACTGTGTCTCTGTAAAAAAAAAAAAAAAAAAACTTCACAAAAACAGATGGTAGGCTGAATCTGGCCCACAGGTTGTGGTTTGCTAATCTCTGCTCTAGATTGTTATAGGGATTATCATAGTGGTATTTAGGAGTAACACAGCAATAATCAAGAACGTCAACATGGTTCTCTCAATCTAAAACTTTTTTATTACAAAGATATCACATGTTCCAGGGAGAAAATTCAGATAGGTTAAAGTAAGAAAATAAAAGTATTTAATCTAACCACTCAAGAAAGAAAATGAGACACACATTCATCTTTTTTTGTTGGCTTGTTTTTTAAGTAACTAGAATTATGCATATTGCTAGATGCATAGATCCTGTTATAACAAAAAACAGTAAACATTTTCTCTTGTCTTTAAGTATTATACAAATATCATTACTAATAGATGCAAGGCAGTAATATGCTGGGAGATGTTTATCCAGCAGCTCTCAGAGGGATAGAACCAGCCTGAATTTGTAGCATTTTCTGATTTCCATGGTATAAATATTCCCACCATGGTTGATTTCAAGCTACCAACAGTTCCACACTGTCTTATAAAATTCCTGAAGTTTTACCAGTTGATGCTTGTAAGCCAGTATGAGCAAGGTCCAGCAAATCACTGAAAGTAGTCTGTGTGTTGACAATACATTATTCAACCAATCTCCCATTTTTTTGACATGTGGATTATTTCTACTTTTTGCTATTGGTCACAATAATGCAATGAACATAGGGAAGTCTTTCCCCAGATTGCTGTTTTCCTCCAGAAACCTGGAGGGTCTAGGTTAAAATTATGCAGCATTTGAAACTTTTAAAATGTATTTTCGAGTGCTCAAGTACTTGTAGTAACAAATGAGTACATTAGTTTTGCTGAAGTCCTTGCCACAGTTGGGTTTTGAAATTATTGTTCACCAATATGATAAGTTCCAGAACATACTGTTACTTTTAAATTTCCATTTATTTATTTTAGTGAAAGACAATTTTTTTCATATATTGATTCTCTAATTCTATTTTTCATGTAAATTTTGCTCAAGTCTTTTGCCATTTTTTTTCCTAGTAGGCCATTTATATTATCTGAGATGTTAACTTTGGGATAACTATTTTTTCTGCCCTACGTGTTGCAATTGTTTTTCAATTTATAAAGCTTTTGATTTACAGAAGTTTCATGTTTATATGTAGTTACCACTTTTGGTTTTTCTCTTCTGAATTCTGCCTTAGATATCATAGAAAGGTCTTCCTCATTCTCAAAAAGACAAATATATTCAAATCTTACAATATATAATAAATATATTTATCAAGAACTTTTCTAGTACTTTTTGTTTCTTTTTTATAGTTGAAAAACGTTTAATTCATCTGGAATTTACTTGAGATGCTAAGTATTAATTTTATTTATTTTTTTCCTTTTTCAAACTGATCTCAGAAACCAATTACTAAACAATTAATCTTTTACAAAGTATTTGGGAATTATGACTTTATAACTCATTAATTTCTCATATACTTTTTTAAAAATAAATTTTATTGTATTTAAGGTTTACAATGTCATCTCATGAGATACATATAGTAAAATGATGGAGCAAATTAAGGTTTCTCTTATCTCAGTTATTTTTTCATAAGAGCAGTAAAATCTATTTATTTACCAAAAATCCCTATTGCAGCACATTTATATATACTGTTGTCCTCCTCTTGCACATTAGATCCTGAGACTTGTTTATTCTACACATCTGCTTTGCACACTTTGATCCAGATCTTCCCATTTTCACACTCCCTTTCACTCCCAGTCCATGGAAACCAGCATTTTATTCTCTATCTCTAATATTTGACCTCTTTTTTTTTTTTAATAATCAATATATAAGTGAGATCATGCAATATTTTTCTTTCTGTACCTGGCTTACTTCACTTCTTATAATATCCCCCAGGTCCATCCATGTCATGGCAAATGGCAGGATCTCATTCTTTTTTAAGGTTGAATAATATTTCATTGTATATACAAGGGATGTCCAGAAAATATCCAGCCATTATTATCACTATTCATGTAACACAGCTAGATACTTTCTAGACAGCCCTTGTAGGCCACATTTTCTTTCTTCATTCATCCATTGACACACTCTTAAGTTGTTCTTCTGTCTTGGCTACATGAATAGTGCTGCAGTCAACATGGAAAGGCAGATATGGTTAATATGATGTATCCATTTCTTTTTCAGTGTGGCTTTGGCTATTCAAAGTTCATTGTGATTCCATATGAATCGTTATATTATTTTTTCTATTTCAGAGGTGGTGATTTCCTCTCCTTTGGGTATTGTACCCAAAAGAGAGATTGCTGGGTCATAGGGTAGTTTTTTAAAATTTCTTTAAGAATCTCCATACCAATTTCCACCAATCTACATTCCCAACCATAGGTTGCTATGGTTCCCTTTTCTCCACAGCCTTGCCAACATTTGTTATATATTGTCTTTTTGGTTACAACCGTCTTAGTGTGTGTAAGGTGATACCTCACAATGGTTAAAATTTGCATTTTCCTTATAATTAATGACATTGCACACCTTTTCATTTACTTGTATGGTCATTTTTATGTCTTCTTTAGACAAATGTCTATTCAGGTCCTTTGCCTGGTTTTGAACTTGGTTATTTGTTTTTCTGCTATTTAGTTGTTAAGTGTTCTTTATAAAATTGGGGGAAAAAACATTATCAGGTATTGTGGTGTGCAAATATTTTTTCCCACTTCATAGGTTGCCATTTCATATCTCCTATGCTATGCAAAAAATTTATAGCATGATGTAATCTTGTTTGATTTATATTTGTTTTTGTAGCTGAGCTTTTAATATGATATTTTAAAAAATCATTGTTAAGGCCAATGTCAAGGAGCTTTTCCCCATTTTCTCTTCTAAGAGTTTTAAGGTTTCAGATCTTACATTTAGGTCTTTTGTCTATTTAGTGTTGATTTTTGTGTTTGATGTAAGAGTCCAGTTTCATTCTTCACATGTGCAAATCCAGTTGTCTGAGCACTGCTTATTGAGAAAACTATTCTTTGCCCCTGTGTCCCCTTGGTGCCCTTGCCAAAAATATGCTCACTGAATGAATATATAGACTTATATCTGAGCTCTCTATTCCGTTCTATTGCTCTGTGTTTCTGTTTTTATATCAGTAACATAATGACCTGATTACTTATAGTATAATTTCAGATTGGAAAATATGATGTCCTCATTTCTTTTTCAGTGTGGCTTTGACTATTCAAACTTCATTGTGATTCCATATGAATTGTTATATTATTTTTCTATTTCAGGAAAGAATGTCATGGAAACTTTGATAGGGATTGTGTTAAACCTGTATTTTGCTTTGGATAGTATGGACATTTTAATACTATTAATTATTGCAATCCATGAACACAGGATAGTTTTCCATTTATTTACCTCTTCTTCAATTTTTGTTTTATAGCTTTCAATATACAAATAACTCACCTTATTAGTTAAATTGTATTGATACTATCATAAGTGAGATTTTAAAAAATTTGTTTTTCCGCTTGGTCATTATTTGTGTATAGAAATACTACTAATTATATATGTTGATTTCATACCCTGCAACTTAACTGAATTCATTTATTCATTCTAAAAGATTTTTGTGACATCTTTGGGGTTTTCTGTTTATGAGATTATGCCATCTTTGAAGAGAAAGAACTTTATTTCTTTCTTCCCAATGTGTTTTATTTCTTTCTCTTTCCTAATTTGACTGGACTTGCACTTCCAGGCCTCAGTTGAATAGAAGTGGCGAGAATGAGCATCCTAGTCATGTACCAACTGGAACTTGCTGGAAAAACTTTCTGTTGTTCCCAAGTAATTATGACATTAATTTTGGGGTTTTCACTAATGGCATCTTTAGGTTGGGAAACTTTTGTTCTATACCCAAATTGTTAAGAGATTTTATCATAAAAGGATGCTAAGCTTTGTTAAATGCATTTTATGCATCAATTGAGATAATTATGTGCTTTTTATCTTTCATTCTATTAATTGTGTATCACATTGATTGATTTGCATATGTTAAACTAGCCTTGCATGCCAGGAATAAATCCCACTTGTCATAATGTGTATTTTTATTTATTTTTTTTTTTGGTGCATTGTTGAATTCAGTTTGCTAATATTTTATTGAGGACATTTGCATCAAAGTTCATCAAAGGTATTGGCTTCTAGTTTTCTTTTCTTGCAGTAAATTGTCTGGCATAGGTATCAAGGTGAAGCTAGCCTCATAAAATGTGTTTGGAAGTATTCCTTCTAACTCTGTTTTTTGGAAGAGTTTGCAATGTATTGATAGTAATTCTTTGAATGTTTTGTAGAATTCATCCATGAAGCCATCTGGTCCTGGGATTTTCCTTGTTGGAAGGTTTTTAATTAGCTGGACTTCAATCTGTTTATTTGTTATTAGCCTGCTCCAACTTTTTTATTTCTTTCTGATTCAATCTTGGTAGATTATATTTTTCTAAGAATGTATTCATTTTCTCTATGTTTTCCAGTTTGTTGACACATAAATGCTCATAATACTTCCTTATGATCCTTTCAATTTCTGAGGTATCTGTTATAATGTCTCCACTTTCATTACTGATTTTATTCAAATCTTTTCTCCTTTATTCTTAATTAGGCTAGCTGGGGCATTGTCAAGTTAGTTTATTTTTTCCAGGGACCAAATCTTGGTTTTATTGATTTTCCTGGGTTTTTTGTTGTTGTTGTTGTTCTCTAATTTATTTCTCTTCTGATCTTTATTATTTCCTTCTTTCTGCTAACTGTGGGTTTAATTTGTTCTTTTTATAGCTCATTGGGGCTTATTAGGCTATTTATTTGAGGTTTTTTTTTTCTTTTTTAAATAGTCATTTGTGGTTATAACTTCCCTCTTAGAACTACTTTTTCTCATAGGCTTGCTGGGCTAGGAGTATGATTCTTCTTTAGGGTGTAAAAACTACTTTTTATTGCATCTCATAGGTTTAGGTATGTTGCATAACATTTGTCTCAAGATATTTTTTAATTTCCTTTATGATTTCTTCTTTGACCCATTGGTTATTCATAAGTTATTATCACAAAATATAATTTGCATAAATTTCATTCCTTTCATTTTGTTAAAATTTGTTTTATGACTCAAAATGTAGTCTACCATGGTGAATGTTCCATGTGCAGTTGAAATGAACGTGAATTTTTCTGTGATGCAGTGCTTTATAAATATCAGGCAAGTTGTTTAACAATTTGTTCAGGCCTTCTATATCTTTACTGATTTTCAGTCTATTTTTTTTTGATCTATTAGTGAAAAACAAATTTTAAAGTTCCAACATTCATAGATTTGTTTATTTTTCCAGTTACACCTATCAATTTTTCTTTGTATGTTTTGAAGCTATGTTGTGAATTCTTATGTCTTCTAGGGCAATTTACCCTTTTATTTTGATGCAATAGCCTTCACTTGTCCCTGAAGGTTATTGCATCAAATATTTCTGGAGCTGAACTAGACTTTATTTGCCACTATTTAGCATCTATATCTTTTTTTTTTTAATAGCGTTTCCATGCTGTATTTTTTGGCATTCTTTTACTTTTTAACCATTTCTTTTTATTTAAAGTAAGTTTCTTACCAAAAGCATATAGTTGGGTCTTGTTTTCATATCTATCTAACAATCTCTGTCTTTCAGTTGGTGTGTTTAGAATGTTGACATTTAATATAATTATTGATATGTTAGGATTAAAATCTAACACCTTATTATCTTTTTTCTTTTTGTTCCATTTCACTCTTCTTTTTCCTCACTTTCTACCTTATTTTAATTGAGCTTTATTCCATTTGATTTCCACTATTGACTTATTGTTTATATTTCCAAATATGTTGAGAAAATACTCTAGAGTTTACAATTTACATGTTCAATTAGTTTAATCAGAGTCTACTTTTAAATAATATTATAATGCTTCACACTAGTGTATGGAACTTAAAATAGTAAAATATTATATTCTCAATTCCTCCTTCCCAATCTTTGTGCTGTTATTATCAATGTTAGTATGTAATCTGCTTTTAGATATACTATAAGCACAAAATGCATTCGTATTATTTGTGCTTTGAATAATAAGTTAATTTGCATAATAATTAAAGTTAGTAAAAATGAATTTGATTATTACCTTGATTTAGTCCATTTCTAGCACTCTTCATTTCTTCATGTAGATCCAAAATACTGCCTAGAGTCATATTCCTTTTGCCTGAAGAATTTATTTTCTTGTAGTATGGGTCTGTTGGAAATTCTCTGTTTTTATATTCCTAAGAAAGTCTTTATTTCTGCTTTATTTTTGAAAGATATTTTCTCTGAATATATAATTCTAGACTGCCAGATTTCTTTCTTTTCAGTACTTTAAAGATGTCATTCCATTGCCAGATGAGCTGCATAGTCTCAGACAAGAAGTGTGCTGTAATTCTTATCTTTAATTCCTTTCATGTTATGTGTCTTTTTTCCCCTGGCTTCCTTCAAAGTTTTCTTTTTGTATGTTGTTTATTTTAAGTTTAGATATAAAATATCTAGATGTATCATTATTTAAGTTCTGCTTTTTTGAGATTTTTATATATGTGGTTTGTTTTCTGCCATTAATTTTGGAAGATTCTCAGCAATTGCTCTTTTCTTTCTTTTTTTTTTTTTGAATTTGTATCATTT
This sequence comes from Arctocebus calabarensis, assembly GCA_963573935.1. NCBI lineage: Eukaryota > Metazoa > Chordata > Mammalia > Primates > Lorisidae > Arctocebus > Arctocebus calabarensis. The sequence continues at coordinate 10,815 of CAUYON010087348.1, forward strand.
TTATTGACTTATCCTCAAGTTCATTGATTCTTTCCTTGGCTATGTGAATTTACTAATGAGCCTATCAAAGTTATTCTTTTTTTTATCCTTTTTTTTTTTTTGCTGTTTTTTGCCGTAGCTGGGTTTGAACCCACCACCTCCAGCATATGAGGCCAGTGCCCTACTCCACTGCCCTCAAAGTCATTCTTAATCTCTGCCACTGTATTTTTAAATTTCCAAGGTTTCTATCTGATTATTTCTTATAGTTTCCTTCTCTCTGCTGAAATTCCCACCAGATCTTTCATTTTTCAAAATATTTTCTATTGTGGCCTTTACAATATTTATTATAGCTACTTAAAATTCCTGGCCTTATAGTTCTAACTTTTATATCACATTTGAGCCTTGTTCTATTGATTGCTTTGTGTTATGGTAATACTTTATTTTCTTTTTATTTTTACCTTTTCACATGTAAGAGTTCTTAAGTTTTTGTTAAAACCCTCATATCTTATGTAGGACAATAAATGTGTAGGTGATGAAAATAATATTTTTGCATTAAGATGGGCTGACTTTTGTTCAGTGAGGCTTTTAGTGTGAGAGTTTGAGTCAATCTAGTTAGGAATTGAGTTTGCATGGGGGTTCAGTGTTGCTTTGACTACACTCAGCACACCACAGGCTTCAAATTCTTTATTGGGACTTTGCCTTTAGGATGGAGATAGTCTTCTTAGAGATTTTTCCATAGTGTACTTTATCCTCGGATCTGAGTCTTTTCTCTGTGCTGTGCTTCATAGAAGATATGACTCTATCTAGTCCCAGCAGTGCTTCATTGTCAACAGTATTCAAAACATTTTCACCTGATGGTTGGCAGCAGAGGGGGTCTTTTCTGTGTTGCTAACTAAATGCAGTCTCAAGCAAGCACTTTGTCCCTGGGTCTCAGTCTCAGAAGTGTGGCTTTCTCAGTGTTCTGGCTCCTCTCCTGGCTACAGTTTTGTCCCTCCCTCAGAAGAAGGTGGTAATTTTCTATATACCTCCGTGAGCTTATGGGTTCTTTCAAGTGGTGTAAGGGGGAAAATGTACGTTTTCTTTCTTCCTGCCATTTCCTGGCTTCTGTGGCATTAAGAAGCTACATACTCTCTCATGAGTTCATACTCAGTCTTTACCAATTCAATAACCATTATAGATGAAATTTTCTTCTTTGTATCAGGCTGTATCTGCCTCAGGTAAGCAAGTGCTAAAGTTCTGTCTTTCCCAAATGCACATGTATCTCCTTAGGTTTGGGTCTAGTTGGTTACAAGTGACCTCACCTCTCTCATGAGTTCAAAAAGCTGTGAACTTAAGGTTTGTCCAACTTTTTGTTGTTGGGGTATGAATAGCACTCTTTCCAATTCTTAACCCTAAGCAGAAACTAAAAGTAGCAGGTCTATAATTTTTCTTTTACTTTTTCTGAAAGAAAATTTTTAGCTTCTGGCTATAAACATTTTTTAATCCTTACCCTACCACTTTTAGGAATATTATGTTTCTTTATGTCTTCCAGCAGTGTTTTTCTTTCTATAGCTGAAACTTCATTGACATTAATTGGCATTTTCTAGCACTTTGCATTTATAAAGTACTTTTGAATCATTTAAATATTTTTTTCCGTAATGATCACATGGGACAAACGAGCAGCATCTGCCTTTACTTAAATGAGGGAATTGGTCATTTATTTAGGATCAGAGTAAAGGCATCTTAAAACTTCCAAAGCTAATGTGTTAGTTATTTTAAATACCTGTTCTGACATTTCACTGGGGCAAAACTGCCAGCACATTTCCAGAACCAAAGGGAGAGTTCAAGCCTCATTAGAATAGTTACAATAGTAAATTTTTATGTACTTTGAACATTAAATTAAAATCCAGCCTGCATAAATGACCTTTGTGCTTTCTATAGAACTTTGCCAGCTCCTTCCTATGCTATTGTCCTAGAATAGAGGGTAGGCTGTGGTAGAGAAAGAACAGCATTAATCTCCTAAGTACATTGGTTCCTAGCAGGCAAAAGACAAAGAAGGAATGCTCAGAGAGATAAGAACAAAAGGACTATAGCTCTGTGCTGGGCCAACAATTAACTTCTCCACTTTACCCAGGGAATTTGTTGTATCAAAGCATGCACCTTCGTAAAATTAGAGAACATATGTTCTTGCAGTCTTCTTGTGAACTACTTTGATTTTAGATCTTGTGGTTACCACCTTTTGTACTACTTTGAATGTCTTCATCTCCCATGTATCAGTGTCCTTCTAATAGAGTATTCATAGCAATCATGTCCACACAAAACTAGTACTGGATCTTAGAGCTTGATGAAAACACAGAAATAGAAAATAAAATTTTTCAACAATCTGCAATCAGTCACTGGTATTTCTTCCATTTTTAAAAAAAGGGTTTAAACAGAAGAAAAATATCCAAGAACCAAAGTTTAAGCAGAAGAAAAAGAGCCAAGAAACAAAGAGCCAAGTCCTCACTGCCTCCTCACAAAACTTCTTTCTCTGCTACCTCAGTCAATAATGTCGTCTGAGTATATAAATCTGAGCAAAACACACAGTAAAGGAGACATAATATCATCTGTCCCAGGCATAGAAAAGGACACAGAGGAAACAGAAATGAATCTGAATCTAGGTTTAAAAGCTGTCCCAGAGTCTCATTTCTTTTTAAGGCAACCTGGATGGAAGAGCAAAGAAGACAATTGGGCTACCACTGAACCTTTCCATAGGAAGCCATCTCTATTTTAAATAGTTCAATGTGTTCGAGTTGATGTAAAGAGTTAAATAACAGGTACAAAGAATATATATACTTTTTCCATAAAAATTAGTGCCCAGTGGAACATCCTAATTTTGATGAACGTTGCAGGAAATTATTTTGCTAAAGATTTAGTTTTCTATGCTCCCAAGTTGACTACTGTTTACCTACAAACGTCCTCATTCTGTTCACATACCTGTTTTTGCTTAATGTTCAGGAATCTCCATTATCTTGAGATTATGTATTAAGCATTAATTTGCACTAGGTGCTATGTTAGACTCAGGACAAAGGTCATTTACAAATCTATATAAATGAACAAATTTTTAAAAGAATATTATTACTTAAATGTTTGTATTATGTGTATTTAAAATGGAACATCCCTAAATGTGGGCACAACAACATTTAACATGGAAATGTTAAAAAAAAAAAAAAGTAACATGCCTTCCTTCAGAGATATAATAGGTTACAAGTTATGTAACCTCTTCTTCTATTTTGCAAGTGTATGATGCATAGTAACCTACTTCTTGGAGGTTGGATACATGGCACTTTTAATCATCCATATATATAATTATGATGATGAGTATAGCATTTATTTGTACCATATGCAAACTGCCACAGTTCAGGTGCTTTGGAGAAGTTTCTATCATTGGTTTTGGCTGGGTACCGTTTGAGCACTCTGCCAGATAATTCTGCTATGTCTTTGAGCCTTTTTTCCCTTATCATGGTAAAGCACAACAGTAGCTAAGCAGAGGCAGTTAGAGGAGTCATCATCATTTATTCCTTCACTTAAATCAGTGCCAAAATCAATTTTGAAGCATTATCTCAAAGTTGCTTTCAACGTGATTTGGGTGTTTCTCTTCAGCTAGAATATCACCCCCATACACTGGAATCTTTATTACATCACACTAATCTAATTTAAATGCATTTTTACTGTACTTGGTTTAATGAATGTGGAATGTGTCACTATGAAATTGCACCATTAATTTGATAAATAGGACTTGAAGGTATAATTTTTTCCAGCATTGCAGACTAATGAAGCTAAAATACATATATAATAAGAAGTGTAAATAATAAATTATTCTTAGGAGCAAAAAAATTAATTAGATCTTACCACAAATTGCATCTCAATGTCAATTTTGTTTTTCAAAACTACTGACTTTCAAACTACTCGGAACACCGTTGTAAACCCTGAAAACTTTCTCAGGTGATTACCTTCCATCCAGGGAATCTGCTTTAAGAAACCGCTGTTGTTCAAAAAGTCCTTTTAAGATGCCAGTACAGATCCCCTGTTGTCATTTCTACCTGGCATTTAGAGTATCTAGATGAATTAATCTTCTTCTTTAAGTGGCATAGTTTTATTTATTCATAAAGACTCCTGAAATCCTTTCAGATAGTATGCTGTGGAAATAGAAAAATAAAACAGGAGACCTTATATGCAAATTTGCATGCAGAGGTGACAGAACTTTATTTCCAGGGATTTGGGGGAAAGTTGCTCCTGCAAGATTGCTTTTCATGAGGAAGCTAGGACTGTGTCATCCATAGACTGAAGGATGGGATAACGGAAACCAATGGATCACCCCCAATTACTGTCCAGATGCACTCTCCGTGGGTAGATAAGCTGGAAATCAGCTGGTTAATATGCACACTAAAACCAGAGACCAGATAATGCTCCAAATGAGACCATGTTCCTTGGGTGAAGGAGAAGGAATTATTGTTACGACTGGCACAAGTGGGTTTTGGTTCAGGTTCAGCATAAGGGCAGTGTCTGTAGACTTTAGTGTTTGGACATCTTAGCCAGTAATTCCTAGAAATCTAATTAATGAAATTTTGCATAAGACATTAGCTGCAGCATGTCCCTCTGCTTACAAACACAAAGACTCTGAAACCCAAAATATATAGCAATAGGAAACCCATTTGGAGACTTTAGTCTTTATTTTTAGTATGTCTATTAATGTAAAAATCAAAGCATCTATCATGCACAATAACTTAGTTTTTTGAATTTTTTATCAATATGAGAATTTTCCTGGCTTCATTGTCAAGCTGAGACTAAATTTTACCTTCTAAAAAGGTTCTAAAGAATTAGAATTAACAATGCAGCTTCCAGCCACCCTGCTCTTTGTCCCCAGCTGCAAATCACGGACAACTTGACCATACTCCATCTCTTCCCAGCCTGATGCAGGACCCTGGGCCATGTGCTGTCCTTGGCCTTATTTTCCATTCCTAGCATGTAGTTGAACAAAAAAAATTGTTTTTATTCCTTGCTATTTGATTTGGAGCCAAAATTCTGACGTGGCATCAGTTTTGTTGCCAGATAATGCATTAAACCTTACTAAGGGGTAAACATAATGATCTTCATTAAACTCTTTAAATGAACCCACCTCCTGCTTCTTCAGGTTGAGAAAAGCATTGACAGGGAACATTGTGGAAGCGTCTTGGAGCTATTTTCTTCTTGTAACAGGGGGAGGGAGACATGAGTGGCAGCTTTTAGGAGGTGAAAGAAAGTTAGGTAAACATAAAAGGTTTTGTAAGATTTCCTTTCCTAATGGCAAAGTTGTAGAGCAATAAATCACAATTCAGTCAATACCATTAGTTTTGGGGCATTATATACCCTCATTAAAGTACATAAACAATTATATTTATTGAAGGTAATGTACTGTGCAGTGCATTATAACGACACTCATTAACATATGTAATCATCATTTGAATGGGCTTTGCTACGATGTAAACTGATAATGGCATGATTACACACTGGGTTATTAACTTTTCAGTCTTAAGATAATAAAAGGTGATTCAAGAAACCAAAAGCACGTATTCAATGCCCTTCATTTGTGAGTTATACATTTCTATTTTCCAAATTCTAAGTTCAGGTACCCATGTTCGAAGCTGTCTCTGTAATATTTATTGTCTTGACAGAATACTAAAGGCAGCAGAGTGCTTTGAGGGTGAGGGAATACATGGCAGGAACTATTTCAGACCCAATTATGAAGATAATTCCGTGGGTGATCCTGTTTCTATCTTATATTGTGACTGGATCTGTTCATGCTTTGGTTTCAGTACTAAACCCTGCGAATATCGCACGCTCTTAGAAAAATAGCAACATCTTTCAAATCTTTTCTTTGAGAATTGCGTTAAAGAGGAATTTGGCTGATGATGGGGAAATGGTGGGAAAGCAGAAAAGGGACATTGCGCAAAAGTGACAACAAGGTCAGGACAGATGAAGAGCAAGCAAGTGTTCTGGAGTAAAAGAGATTAAAGAGACATAATAATGAAATGCCATGTGTGATCTCAGATGGCGTTCTCACCTGGAACTTCCTTCTCTCTTTTCTGCAAAGATCTTTTTATGAGGTCAATTGGAAAAACTTGAACAATGTCTGTAAATCAGAAAATAGCATCTTATTAATATTAATTTCTTGATTTTGATCATTTTACTGTGGTTATGTCAGGGAATGTACTTGTTCTTTACGCACATACAAATATTAAAGAGTAAAGGCCCTTCATGTCTGCAACTTACTTTCAAATGAATCAGAAGAAATAATATGCGTGTGTCTAATAATAATAGTAATCACACAGATGAGGAGAGAATCATAAAGCAAATGTGGGAAAAAATTAACATAATCTGGGTGAATTCAGGAATTCTGTGCACTGGTCTTGCAACATTGTCTATAGGTCTGAAATTATTTCAAAATTTAAAAAAGAGAAACATTGAAACTTTCCTAATTGACTATAAAAAGGCCACGACTTTAATTGAGCAGGACCGTTGCCTGTTGTTATCAGCAACAAGTCGGAATAATGATCAGGAGCTCAGGACTCATTGGTGCCATTTATCTGCTCTGTCAGTAAAAGTCCCAGATTTAAGAAGACGGTTGTTAATTCCTTTCTTCCCAGTCATATTTATTTCCTACATTTTAGAGTCAGGAATAACAAAAGGTTTGTGATATGAAAGGTGAAAGACATTGTATTCTAATCACCTAGATTAAAGAGTTATAGCAGTAGCTTAAAATTCCCTCTGAACCAGACTTAACAACTAGGTTTGAATTAGCTTAAGAGCTGGGAATGATTGACTTGTCCCTTTGCATAAGCCCTAAGGAAGGCACTGCTGACTCTTTCTAAACAAACTGCTGTATGCTCACTCCTCATTAGTACTCAAACTTTAACCAATGGATCATGTGGTATAGGCCTAAGTTTACCAACCACATTTATTGTGGATTGAATAAAGTAAATAGAAAAACACAAGTTACCTACAACACTGGAGAGAAAAAAAGATAAAACTAATCTCAAAAAGTTTCTGATATTAGTTTTCTTTTTGTCTCCTTAGACTACATAAGCTTATGGAAGCAATGTTGATATATTTTAAAATCTACTTTAGAATATATATATATATATTTTTTTCTTTGGTTGTCTAATTTTCACCAACTTTCACAGAAGTTGAGGCATTCTATAGCTGAGAGATACCCATTTTAAAGTGCGGTTATAAAAGTTGGATAGTCTATCTTCAAAAACAACAAAGCACAATTAATCAATTGCTCTCTGTAATAACAGGAAAGGCAGATTACATGTGCATTTCTATGTAGATAACTAGACTCGAAGACTACATCTGCTGGTTAATGTTTTTATTAAATCATATTTATGTTGGCACAATAATCTTTTCTCATTATAAACACTGAGCACTTTTATTTGCTACAGGGTACAGCTTTAAGAAATTTTCAGTTGACTGACAGCTGCCTGTCAACTTCTGACTCTGGAGACATCTAGGAAGTCAGCTTGCAAAGCTCCAGGGAATTCTAGGGAGCTCCGAGATGGTTAATGGCTGTCCATTAGCGTAAGGCCCAGCGGAGCCCTGGAATCTGTTAAGTGGGAAGTTCTTGCCATAGAAGGTCATATAATTCCCTATTGCCATCTGGGAGAACTGGGAAAATTCAACTTGAAGCAAAGACTGGGGTGCTATAAGTTTATGTACTAAGGGAAATCATTTCCTGCAGTTTGGTATTACTGTACACCATGTTTTATTTATATTCCATACTGGATGAGAAATTGAATACTATGCTCTTTTCTGGCAGTGGAAACCTGCCTTATTCTCCTGAACTGGGCACAGCGTCAATACAGCAGCTTGCAGCCTTTTTGACTATGTATTATAGAGTGGCTTCTGTGCATTATATATTAAATCCGATATGCACTGTGAGTTTATATGCCACACACACTACATTTTTCTATATTACGTCCTGCAATCTATCATATTAAGTGAAAGGGGTGATGGAGTGGGCCTCAGGTAATGTAAAGAAGATTGCTAACAGCTTGCATGCTGTGTGGAGTGGAGGTAGGCATTTCTGCAGTGCTCTCTGGGTATATATCGAGTGAGCACACAGCACACTGACCATGTAGAAAGTTTCACGTACCTGGCTTTGGAATTAACCACCACTATATACCTCTAAAATTAACTGCTAGTCCCCAACAACATGTCTGACCCATTAATAAAGCCTGGAGAAGATCATATAAGCCCAATAGTCCTTCCCAGAAGTTGGAATAAAAATGAACCCAGGCCCATCATAGGAAAAGCAGCCTCCATCTAAAAGCAGTCAACCTAAGTTGACAAAGGTCCTTGGCACAGCATACTCGGACAAGCGTTTAGCAATCACCATCCCTGACCTGTTCATCTGTGTCTCATACTTTGTGGTCAACACGTGGGAAGAACCTGGAGGTTCCATTTTCAAAAATAAGAAAGAATACCAAAACCACATTTAATATTGATAAAGGGATTTAACTGTGCTTCTTGAAATAAGAATGCACTTTTTTCGTGGCATCATCTGTTCATTTATCCGAATTCTTAAATGTGGGAAGACTCAGAATTATGTTATTTATCTCATCGCATTGTCCCTCAAATTGTCTTTTCTGGAACTTTCTAAGATGAGGAAATGCATGTAAACTGGGTCATTGTCTTTTTAGCATAACATTCATGGTTTATGAGGAATCCTGATGATAAAGTTGTTTGTGTGTGTGTGTGTGTGTGTGTGTGTGTGTGTGTGAAAATTTGCCGACTCTGCTAACCCATTGATCTAAAGGTAAAATGTTTTTCCGTTACCTGGGAGCTAGGTATTGTGACTGCCCATCAAGACCTTGACCTTCTGTTCCGCCACTGTGAGTTCCTCTGGTTCTCACTGTCTGAGACCCTGCCTTACTTTTATCTATAGTTACTAATCTTGGAATTACACTTAAAGAAAAGAAAGAAAGGAGAAGAATCCTGCTATTAGACACTCAAGACCGACCACAGGGCAGTCCTGCCTTCTCATTGTCACTATAGAATCTTTTTCTAAGAGCAGTGAAAGTGGTCACAAGAATGAAGAATCTTTGCTACCAATATTAATGGGAAAAAGAAACATCATTTAAGGGGCTGTATAATCACTCATTATTTCTATTCTTCTAGCACTCATATACTTCACGTGGTGAGGGGATTGTCGCTTTTGTGGAAGGAGACACTTGGCCTTGAGTATCGGGCTTTACAATACATCGCTGGTGCAATATTATCAGGTGACACCAATTCATCCCAGAGCATTTTACGGCTCAACAGAAGGTTTTGATTTCCTGGTGGAGTCTTAATTGATTCTGAATTCTTTAGCATTCAGCTTTCTTCATGAGGATTGTTATAAGATTTAATACAGGAAATATTAAGTTTAAACAAAGAAGACCCAGAAGGATACTTGTGTGGACTGTCAGAGATTTTTTTCACTGTTAAGTGGAAGTGCCAAGCTACTCAAGGAGGTTTGAGTTTTGCTTTAGACTACCTTGCATGTTTCTCCAGATGACCCAGAGGGAGAGGATCCAAATTGCTCCAGGATCCACAGTCTCAACTGCTAGAGATGTATGCAGTGATACTGATGAGCCAAGGAAAACTATTAATAGTAGGTGGTACTTCCAGCTTTCTTCCATTAAAGGGAAGACTGCCAAATTCAAAACTCTAAAGTTGCAGGGGAGCAAGGAAAAAGAGCATCAGGAAAATGTCTCTACCAGGCACAACCCCTGGGCTATGTGGAGGAAAGTCTATAACATGTTTGGCCACAAACTTTCCACCAAGTTTCTTTCCTGCTGTAGTTCACAGCATGTGGCAAACCTCCCCTCATAATTTTTAGGACCAAGTGTAAGCAGGGGAACCATGAAGATGTGATAGAAATGAAATAACACCAGTGATGGCAAATGGCTGCTTTCCCAGATGGGAGGAGCTGATAATCATTGGATTGCTTAAAATATTGAGGGTAATACCCATGTACCCATCCCTGGATTATAAGGAGGACGGGCTCCCTTGTTCCTCTCCTGAGCGAGGATCTGCATTGCTCCTCAGCAATGCTAGGAGGTCAGGGAGAGGCTTGCCCTCCAGACACCTGGAGGAAGAAATTACCTTAACTGAATTCATTCATTCTTTTTGGTTAGTAAAACAAAAAGATTCCTGAGGAAACTTTTGAATGTGGTAGCATAGAAATATTGACATGCACACAGTAGGTTCCTGAGTATGTTGATGGGACAAAATGCAGATGGGGAAATCTTCCTCCCGATCCTGAAATGATGCACTTATGACAGTGTTACCGCAACCCGGATTCTGTTAACAGAGATGGTCTTCCACCGGGCCTTCCGCAAGCCAAAGCACAGGGCCTACTTTACGCTCATTTTGTATTCCCCATGATACACACACACACGGTTTCCCAGTACACGGCCTGATACCAGCTTATACACACATACATGGAATGTACGTAATCATTCTGCAGCTGTCTGAAGCCCCTGGAAAAGCCCATGAGTTCAGTATGAAAGGTGCTATTAGGCTGAGAAAAACACCACAGCGGCCACAGATGGCTCATTTTCACAATAGACCTGAGGTTTAAAAGAAAAAAAAACAAAAAACTAAAATCTAGTCGTTTTGCCTACAGCATAAACAAGGAATATTCTCCTTGAGCAAATGGAACTGGCTTTGCAGAGATGAGGCTCCGAGCAGTCTTGCTAAGTTCTGACATGAAACATATATACCTGTGCACGGTGGGTCACGGTGGAGGTGCTTGTACCCAAAGCTGGACTTTACAACATTTCTTGTCATGGGAGTGTTTTTAAAATTAATAATAAAATTTATTGTAAAAGTAACACATGCTCAAAAAAAAAAAGTAACACATGCTCATTCTTAAAAATTTGGAACATAGAGAAAAATCTAGCCATAAATTTATCAGCCCAGGTTATTCATATATGTGTAAAACATTATAAATTATATTATAAATATATTGCATTTCTGAAATAATTGTACAACCTAAAACATATAAAATATATATTAATAAAACAAGTTAGTGTTACATAAATGTACAAATAAAATTTTCTTTCATTTGTGTATATGTGTATACAAACATATGTATTCTATGAACACATATAAAATAGACATATAATGTACATTGTAGATATATGTATATCATCTGTGTATATAATAGACACAAGTATTTTTACATAATTGGGCAATACAATACCTTTATATATGTGTGCACACTTTCTTGTCTTGCTTTTTTTCTTAATATTATAATTATAACAGGAACAATTTCCTGTATCATTAATCATTAACTATGTTCACTGAATATTTTTAGTGACTACATGTCATCATGAATATATACTGTAACTTTTTCCAGAACTCATATTCTATTAGAAAATTTTCAAAAATGTTCCCAGTTTGGGGGAGGGGAGTTCCTGTAAGCAATGTTCCATTAACTGTTCTTATATTTAAATCTTTGCTGTGTAATTCAGTTTCCTGAATTACCGGTCAAAGAGTATGAACATTTTTAAGACTCATAGAAATTGCCAAATACTTTCCCCAAGACAAACTCTTGTTCACTGAGGATAAGAGATGTTCCTAATGAGATATCAAGGCATATTGCAAGAAGATCAGAGTGGTACATCACAGGGTGTGTGATTTCATAACTTTTCATAATTTCCTGGGGATGTGTGTAGCCTACTGAGATAAACCAAACTAGAACTATTTCCTAGCTGACAATTATGACTCTGCAGTAATCACCTACACCTTAGCTACATTGACTACTTTAATCACCACCTCTCTCCCTCAAAAGTGACATTGTTTTATACTGCATTTTTAATCACTTTTTAAAATCCTTTAGATCACCTTTTAAGGTTATAATTTCCTGAATCCTCTCCCTGTTAGAACGTTTCACAAGGCAAACAACTTTCATAGAAGAAGGACATGAGAAAGTTCTTTGTTCATCCTAATGCACAGAGTATTCTGAACCCACCCGAGGAATCCTTAATGTTTTTCAAGAGGCATACACTCTTGCAATTCTCACCCACCCACTCTCAAGTCTCCTTTGAGATGCAAAGTCATGTGATGATTAGGAAAACCATTCCAGTGTGTGTGTATGTTTTCAGCGCTAGTTGTAGAGTCTCATTGTTTGTCCCTTGATTTTGTGGCTTAATATCCATCTTCTGTGTAAATACACTGCTAGGCACTCCCTTTATGATTACTTTTATCTTTATCAAGGACAGTAAAGCAGTGAACAGATTGCTGCTCACGGCTCCACGTGGATCTGCATGCAGGGTGGATTGGAACCCAGAGTCTACACATTTCCAACTCCAGCCCCTGCAGTTGAGACACTCTCCCCCCTCGAGAATGATCTATGCCCTTTTGTGGAAAGTTTGATGGATAGAGACAGCTCAAGCACTAAACTGGAACCTAAAATCAATAAATGTATTAGGACTGGGTGCTCTCAAATTGGTAGCCATTTAATTCCCCTGCTATTAATTTTTCTCCCTTCCAGACATGCTCCGGGGTACAGTGTGTGAACTTGTTAAGCCTCAGCTACAGTTCACCCTTGACAATGCCTTACTGGGCTGAAGGAGGCACCTTTCTAGTATTTCAAGCAGTCTTCTTCGCAGGTATTTATTTCAAAGATGAGGGAAAGATTTCTATTTCTCTAATTGGTAATTACTGGCTAAATGAAAGATTCCATGCCATTCCATTTTTAGAACCATTTTATTATACATATTTTCACACATTTACAACTGTTGGGATGCTAATGTAAACCTCCCTGTGCCTAGCACCCATTGATGTTAATTTTTTTTTTTATTTTTTGCAGATTTTTTTTTGGGGGGGGCTGGGGCTGGATTTGAACCCACCACCTCCTGCATATGGGGCCAGCACCCTACTCACTGAGCCACAGGTGCCACCTTAATTTTTTTTAATTTCACCTATTTTTAACATTGTTTTGTTAGTTTTTTTCTTATGCTTTTCATTTCAAATATCCTGGTTGATTTTTTGGAAACAATGGGCCTCTTTTGGTTGTGGGAGCACAAAAGTCAGGCTCTTGGCTCAGCACCTGTGGCTCAAGCAGCTAAGGCGCCAGCCACGTATACCTGAGCTGACGGGTTCGAATCCATCCTGGGCCTGCCAAACAACAATGATGGCTGCAACCCAAAAATAGCCAGGCGTTGTGGTGAGCACCTGTAGTCCCAGCTACTTGGGAGGTGGAGGCAGAAGACTTGCTTGAGCCTGGGAATTGGAGGTTGCTGTGAGCTGTAATGCCACAGCACTCTATCCAGGGTGACAGCTTGAGACTCTGTCACAAAAAAAAATCACCCGGTTAAGAGCATTTATCATGGGGTTTACTACACCTTAGTAGCATTAGATGCAACTATCCAATCAATTTTCTAAAATAAAACACTCTAATGTCTTTACTGATGCCCTCCTTCCAAACCCTGTGCTAGTCCCATGGACTCTACCTACAAAATAGGTCTCAAACCTGTCCACCTCACTTCCACTCCACATCTTTCTCCCCTCACCCTGATCACAGCAGCCTCCCTGGTTCTCCTCTTGTCCCCAGCTTCACCAGATTCATCCCCCCATGGTGACTACAGCAACCACACCATCCTCCTTCTTGACATGCCACATCTATCTAGCTACAGATAACTTGCTCCTCTGTGCTGAATTTGCATCCTTGACATTCTCCAAGGTTTGCATCCTAGCCCCCTGCTTGTCTCTTTCCAGCCTGTATCATATGCTGTAAAGCCATCTATTGAGACAGTCTAACATCAAGCTCACCACTACTCCTCTCCACTAATGTACAGCGGACACTGTCACCTTCTACAAATGCACATAGACCACGTCATCTCATTTCTCAAAACCCTCTCAGGGCTTCCTGTTGTGCTTGAAGTTCAGACTTCTAAGCCTGTGGTTCTTGCCTACTTCTCAGAAACAGGTTTCTCATCTATCTGCATCTTGGTTGCTATGCTTGGTCCACCCCAGCTGTCCTTCAGCACCTAGAGCATGGCAGCCATGCTCCTTCCCTCTTCAGGACCTTTGCCAACCTCCACCCCCTTCCCTCCCTAGATCTTCGCAGTTAACCCACCCCCATCTCATCCAAGAGGCTCAAATACTGCCTCTTTGAAAACCCTTCTCATATCACCTAAATTAAACTACTTCCCTAGTCCCCAAAGCTTATTAATTAGACACTTACTTTGTACTGTATGCTTAAGATCTTTTTTTTTTTAATTTTTTTTTATTTTGCTTTCCATTTCAGTTGGCTTGCACTCTTCTTAGTTTCCTTGGGTTTTTTGTTTGTTTGTTTGTTTGTTTATACATTGTCCTTGCTTGTAGTGATTCCTCATGCCAGTTGCCTCCCAAGTAGCTGGGATTACAGGCGCCCACCACAACGCCCGGCAGTGTTCTTTCCTGGTGATAGAGACGGGGTCTTTTCTCTGGCTCACTCATGCTTATGCTGGTCTCGAACTGTGAGCACTGGAAATCCACCCGCCTCGGCCTCCCATAGCGCTGGGATTACAGGCGTGAGCCACCACGCCCAGCTTGCTTAAGATCTTTTATCCCACTATAAGATCAGCTCTATGAAAGAAGAGACCTTTTCTGTCTTATTCCCCATTACATCTTAAGTTTCTGGGACAGGGTATCTATAGGAATTCTGTGACAATTTGTTGAAATAAAGAATGAATGAATACAACAAAAAGAAACTTTAGAATCTTATGGAAGGGACTGTATGAGTAACACTACTTTTTTGAATGATAAAGGTAAATCTAATAATAGAGAAAGCAGATTATAAAGGTTATTCCTGGGGGCCTTGGTGGATTGATTGTATGAGAGCATGGAAAATGAAAGGAAAGAGCTACCTCATGCAGAGACAAAGTCAGTAGTATAAGTTAGGGAAGACTGTAGAAAGGCTCATTTACCCCTGGATCAGATCCTTCCCTTGCCTCCCTCATTGCCTAATGACCCTGTCAACAGATTAATAACTTTGGGTGAAACATGTATGTCCAGTGGCCCCTGAGTACAGAGGTCATAGCCACGGCTTCCTCATTACTTACTAAGCTCTTAAGGCGGTTCATTTTTCTCATTACCTCTTACTCCTAACATCTGACGGTACCACTTCCACTCAATGATATTGATAGCCTAATCATCAATTGCATTTCTAATTCTTAGTCTTCATTCTCTTGGCCTCTTTTCATCATTCCCCTCTGCTAACCACTTCTTTCTTGGGGAAATGCTTTTCTTCTAAGGTTTCAATGACACTGAACTTCCCTTTTAGTTACAGATAACCTGCTATTCTGTGCTGATTCTATGTCCTTAATATTCTCCAAGGTTTGCATCTTAGCCCTCTGCTTGTCTCCATCCAGCCTGTGCAGATTATCTACCGGGGGGGCCCATAAACCAAGTCTATTGAGCTAATCAGGCCCAAGTCTTCTAATCAAAATTGAGTACATTGCTTCTCCAGAACCAGCTTTCCTTCTGAATTTCCTTGCTTTCATTGTTAAATTTATTCATTCAAATTAAAAAGAAAAGCTTAAAAAGCATTTTGGATTTTTTTCCCTCTTCACCTGCCATCGCCAGAACATTCCACTTTTATTTTACCATATTTTTCATTCAAGTCTCTCTCTATCACCAACACTATCCAGGATCCCTCCCATTACCATTCTCTCACCTCCTCCAGTAAATCCAGTCCTCCAGTTAATCTACAAACAATGCTTTGCCCACATTTTTGCATTGCTCAAAAGCCACCATTTCTGTTGCCTGTTCACTAATGTCTGAACTTGATTTAGGGGGATGTCTACCTGAAATTTGAGGGGTGCCTTTTATCTATCACTAACATTATTTCTCAGTGCTCCTGGCATCAAACTTCTGCCCCCCTGACTGCTATGCTTCCTTGATACATCTCCTTCCATTCTAAAGTCTTGACATAAGAAAGGGAGAAAGGATCTTAATAACTATACAATATTAACTGACTAAATCTGTGATGCCCAACATGATAGCCACTGGCCATTTGTGGTTCCTGAATCCTTGACATGTGGCTCTTGAGACTGAAGAACTGAATTCTTAGTTTTAATTTCAATCAAATTTAACTTAAAAACAAATACCCAATTCAATTAATGGGAAATTTTTAAGCATATTTTGACCGACTTACATATGCAAATCTCCTTTTTCAACTGTACATTTGTGAAGTATAAATGTAGATCAAATATTTCGGATGATATTTTAGGGTCTAAATTGAGATGTGAAGTACACACAAGAGTTTGAAGAGTTAATTTGAAAATAGCAGAGAATATTTCATTAATTTTCATGTTGATTACATGTAGAAATCATACTATTGTGAATGTATTGAGTTAAATACGATATATTATTAATATTAATTTTACCTGTTTTGTTTTACTTTTTGGTATGGCTGCTAGAAAAATTTAAATTATACATGTGGCTCATGTAATATTTCTTTGGAGTAGTGCTTTTCTAAATATCATCTGCATAAAAATGTCCTTAATAGCCCAAAAAGCATTGATTCTCTTTCCATGACCCAGTCACGGACTGAACAAATCATAATCTCTAGGAGAAAGCCCTGGAGTTGTTAACTTAAAAATGCCCCAGGAGATCTTAATCATGCAGTGTATTTGGGGAATCTGCCCTGAGTGATGGTCCTACCTCTATTTATTGTCTTCTTCATGCATTTTTTATTTTTGAAACAGAGTCTCACTATACCCCCCTGGGTAGAGTGCTATGGAGTCATAGCTCCCAGCAACCTCAAACTCTTGGCTCAGCCTTTCAAGTAGCTGGGACTACAGGCACTCACCATGATGCCCAGGAAGCTTTTTTTTTTTTTTTCTATTTTTAGTAGAGACAGGGTCTCGCTCTTGCTCGGGAACTCCTGAGCTCAAGCAATCCACCTGCCTCGGTTTCCCAGAGTACTGCGATTACAGGAGTGAGCCCCCGCACCCGGCCTCACTCTTTTAATGTGTTTGTTTGAGACTAGCGCTCCCATGCCATCATCCTTCCAGTCTTGCACATGCGCATTCCCGACCAGACTGAAAGCACCCAGGGAGGAGCAGTTGTGATAACTACAGTCAACATACGATGAGTGCTAATGAGGTACCAAGCACCCTGCCAGTTATCTATGTTTATTTTCTCATTCCATTAATATTAGTACCCACAATCCAGTGAGGTGGGTGCTATTCTGCCCCCTTTCAGAGAGCCAACAAGGACTCTGGACAGACAGGTAGTGGCTGATGGAGCTGTGACCTGGACCTTGTTCTGCCACATGGTATAGCCTGAGCATACATGGTACCACGTGGGGGCCCAGTGCTGTACCTTTAACAAATGCAAATGCTATCAGCACTCACCAAGGAAAGACGGTGGGTGGGCGCTCAGTAAGTGCAGGGGTGGCGCCTTGAGGGTGTACTCCCACGTGTGCGGAGGCAGGACTGTGTCTACAATATTCGTGTTCAACTTGAAGGCATGTTCCCTGTCAACAGAGCACATGCTGGGTCTCAAAGGCCTGGTCTCGGAGGGCCAGTCCCTGCTCCGGAGCTCAGCAAAAGGAGCACCTGTTCCAGAGCCCAAGAGGGGACGGCCGGAGTTCTCTGCATCAGGGGCTTATTTGGGGAGGAGGAGGACAGAATCAGAGCGGGCAGCACAGTTGTCAGTGGGCCAAGGAGCGATCAGCTAAAGCCATGATGCCAAGGACATTCTGTCCAGGCTGCATGGATGTTAAGATTCCCAGAAAGAGAAAGAAACACTGGATTGGAAGCCGAAGCAAGATCCACCAGGCTTGCACAAGGCATTTAGTCTTTAGTTGTTATAAAAATGAAAATAATTGTGAAAGCAGAGAGAAATCTGCAGCTGCTCGGGGCTATTCATACCATAAGAGATCCCACCAGGCCTTCTTTATTGTTGCAGTTTTGGCAAATTATTTTCTTATCACACATAACCTCCTCACTTCTGTTCCTGGGTAAGCACTTAGGCTCATAAAGTGATGGGTCAGCCACAGTTGAGCATCCAGAACACGGAAGAGGCAGCCACGGGGAGCTTCAGAACCCGCCCCTCTGCAAAGCAGCAACTGGAGTCCATAAAAAGTTGGCCCAGACTGTCCATTAGTGGACCCAGGTCTGGGGGGCTGGCCAGAGTCCCCTGCCCCTTCCACAGAGCCCTGCCTGCAGGGATGGCCACCTTGTGACAGCCCTCTTGTGGGCAGGGCTACACCTTCCCTGGGTGTTGAGCCCCTGGCAGCCTCGGGGGCAAGGGCAGGTGTACAAGCAGGCCCTCAGCTGCGAGGCACTGCCCTACCGTGGACAGCAGGGGCCGGGTGCCCACCACACATGTGTGCTGGACAAATGCTCTGGCATCTCTGGTGTGGGCAGAGAGCATGCTGCTCCCATTATCCCGGCCCATTAGGGAAGCGATTGGAAAAAAAACATTTAGCAATTTGGACAGGAGTGAGGTTGCGGAATGGCTCACTTCTCTGTGACAGCCTGCCATGTACAGATGAAAGGGAAGGCTTATAACAAATTTTCATTACCCCCAAATAAAATAGCAACAGCAGGCAAAGCAAGGGCTTGGAGGCTGAGAGGTGGAGCCAGAAATCCACCCAGAAGACTACAAAGGAGCCTCGGCAAAACAAATCAATCAATCTCCCAGTCACTTCCACTTGCCTCGCGCAGCTCATGCCAGTGGCAATCAGGCCTGTCAGCCTGTCAGGCTTTGGCCTTCAGCTCCTCACCTCGCATTCGTCAGGAAGTGCACCAAATGCCACCCACAGGGCTCTCTTGCTCAGGGCCCTTGCTCACCTTCCCTAAACCGCCTCCGCTCCACTCCATAGGAAAGCCCGCCCCGACCTGGGAGGCAGCGCAGCAGGATTCGGTAAAGGGAAGCTAGGATCTGCAAACAGCACCAGGGGCTCTGCTCTCTGCTTCCAGATTCAGAGAGTGGAAATCAAATCTCAGAGTCAGAAGCGCAAAGGGCCCTGTGGGGGCTCCCAGATGCCCAGAGGCTACGGCTTCATCAATGCTCCTCCCACCCCCACTCATGCTCTGCCCAGAGAGCCCAGGACTCCCACTAGGCACAGACCCCAAATGAAACCCCACCTCGGAATTCCGCACACAGGTCCCACCAGCCTCTCCTGCTCTAATGAGTCTGGCTGCCCGTAGAGCTGCACAATGCATTGCGCCTTTGACCTTATTAGAAGATATCTCCACAAATACTGCCTTTTCCTGGCCTGGGTGTCTGTCCACAGGTATCCTCAGCACGTTTACCATTGCAGATAAAAGTGAATTGTGGCAGTGGGAGGCACAGGCTGGATGTGGAATAAGACCAGGGCTGGAATAGAGGCTTTCCATTCTGTGAGTCCTCTAAACCCCACCTTTCATTATCAACAGCTTCAAAATGCATGTTATTAAGCATCTGGGGTTTTGTGACATCCAAAGCTATGTGGGGAATAAGTGGGATGGATGGGGTCTAAGTATTGGTTCCCTACGGACAGGCTAGTGTTGGCGGCAAAAAGACAAGAGTCTGGCTGTCCAAACAGCTCAGGAATACTGAAACCAAATCCTCATATTACCATTTCAAATTTGCATAGGATTTAATAAAATAGTTTACAAAGTAATAACATACAGGTAGAAACGTTTAAAAGATGTTTTAATCCACCTAATATGACATATATGAATCGTTAAGGATCTGTAATGTTGACAGTATAGGCACACAGGTGGCTACTGAAGACTGTGACTGCTTCAGAGGAGCATCCCTTAATAGCTAAGTGATCAAAGCATCAGAAATTACATTTGCTGAGCACTTTCCTATGTGGCAGGGCCCTCAGCCCTCAGATAAATTGTCTTTCTGAACGGTAAACTGAGGCTACGAAGGGAGTGTCAGAGGTAGGAGGGGGACCCTGTGATGAGGAGGATCAGTCGAGGACAGCCCCAGAACCAAGGCGCAGAGGGAGAAACCCCAATTCCACAGGTAAGCACCTTCTGTGTCTCAGGTGCTACCCCAGACACCAGGAAAGAAAGCCACAGAAAGCATGTCACTCTCCTTTGAGGAGCTCAAGACTGCATGCGTGTACAGTGGAATAGTATTCAGTCTTAAAATGGGAAGTCTTGCCATGTGCTACAGCATCGATAAACTAGAGGGTGTTATGAAATAACCCAGACACAGAGGGACAAATACCACATACGATCATTTATATAATGAATCTAAAATGTCAAACTCACAGAAGCTAAGTGAAAGGGTGCTTATAATTAACAATATTGTACTGAATACTTACCTATTTGCTGAGAAGGTATGTATTATGTTGTATCCTTATTATACAAACAACAATATTTCTAATCAATAAGAGGGCAGGAAAAAACTTTGAGTAGTAATGTAGAAGTTGATGGCAGAGGTTGTGATGATGGTTTCAGGATCTATGCTTACCTCCAAACTCATCATTATGTATACTAAATATGTATAATTTTTTGTATTCTAATCATATCTCAATAAGTCATTTTTAAAAAGAGAGATCTCTTTCTACACTACAATAGTGTTCTGGTTTATTCTGCCATTGTGTGACTCAGCATTAAACAGAGCTATAATATCAAAAAAAAAAAAAAAAAAGGAGGCAGTGCCTGTGGCTCCATGAGTAGGGCACTAGCCCCATATACCAAGGATGGCGGGTTCGAACCCGGCCCCGGCCAAACAGCAACAAAAAATAGCCAGGCGTTGTGGCAGGCACTTCCCAGCTACTCGGGAGGCTGAGGCAAAATCGCCTAAGCCAAAGAGCTGGAGATTGCTGTGAACTGTGTGATGCCATGGCACTTTACCGTGGGCGATAAAGTGAGACACTGTCTATAAAAAAAAAAAAAAAGGATAAAACAGTCACTTGGGTTATTCCAACCCCAAAATGCAACTTCAAATAATGGGGATAAAAAAGTTCTGAATGTTTCAAGAAACCATCTGTCCACTTGCCATTGCTGAGACCTCGTGCTTGAAAAGAGATCACTTGATCAGGCAGAACCGTGTCAAAAGCTAAAGTCCTCAGTGGCCAGGTAAGGGCTGTGGTTGCTGCAATTTTCTGAATCCAAGAAGAAAAGGAGGAAGGGACATTTAGACTCAATACACTTCCTTGTTTTCATTGCAGTATTCTGCAGCATTTCACAGCGACCTCTCTCACTAAGAGCTCTACTGAGAACATCACTGTTCTGCCAGACTGACCCTAGGGAGTAGCTATTATAGAGAAATTTAACTCTATAAATGGTCAGAACAGAAGTGGGTGTTTCTGTAAGATTATACTGATTGAATATTCACAAACCAGTGCTTGGCAAAATGTGGTCTGCACATCATTTTGTAAGGATCACTTGGAGTATTGTTAAAAATACAGATCTTTGTTCCCATTACACTTCCGCCAAATCAGAATTTGTGGGGTGGGGCTCCAGTATCCGCAGGTTAACAGATTCCCCAGCTGATACCTACACGCGGTGAAGTCTTCAAGCTTCCATTCTAAACCAAACCAGCCACCTCTATATCAACAATGCCCCCTTTAAGTAAGGACTCAGGCCAGTTAAAATAATAAAATAAAATTTGTACTTATCCTAGGACCCAGAATTGCTCCCCAAGGAAAGCAGCTGGCAGATATTCCTGCTGACGGGTGGTGGCTGTGGCTACAGTAGTTATTTCCAGGCAATGGATAGTTCTTCCAGCCCAAATAAAACTTAAGTTTAAAAAAACAAGGATAGTTTCTGTGCAACCACAAGGAACCTTTCAATTTATCATGCCCCCAAAACATATGGACTGGTTAATGCCATCAGATTCAATAAGGCCATCGCTAGGCAGGCTGGACTTTGATTTAACCTCAGATGCCTTGTCCCAGAATAAAAATAATATGACAGAGCTGGCTTCCATTTTGCTTTCTGACTCATTTCGTCTCCAAGCACAGATGCCAACGTCCGTCCTCCCCTTATTCACCTCTTTTTGATCCTTCTCCTTCTTCAAGTGCTTTTGCAAACTCAGTCCTAGTGAGCATGCAAGGATCTTAGACAACCTGGAGTCCTGAGACCTTCGGGGGAGACACCAGAGCAACTAAGAAAAACCATAATTCATATTTGCAAACTCCAGAGTGGAGGGAAAAAACAGCAAAGTAAACAGATTTGTAAATAAACATCTGAAAAAATCAGCATTTATCCATGTTCAGAACAAAGCATGATTTTTTTGAGGATGCTGGAGAATTCTGGCTTCTCCTTAGGGGGCTGCAATGAAGAATGCCTGGGAGATCCTTTCCCTCAACTCTCCCTTCCCCTGCTCATTTCTGCCTGACCCACAAAGGGCCCCGAAGCACACTTTTGCTGCATAGAAGGAAAACCTACTGGGGCATTTCTTCTTTAAAACCAAATGCAAAGCTGCCTGCTGTGTAAATAGATGGAACTAAGAGACTAAATGACTCCATTCTCAATGCAAAAGACGTTAACCCTAAGTTTTTGCAGCAACACACTGGAATTCTCAGAGGCTAAAAGAAACCCACAAAGCCCTTGGCAAAAGTAGAGCATCTTTTTCTACCAGCGAGCCCCAGTTCTGTACACTTCAGTTCAGCTACTGACTCAAGAGTACGTGTAGTGTCAGGGAAGAAGGGTTAATAGCGTTGGGTCGGTGGATTAGATGCACCCAGAGAAACCGGTCAATCACGGGTGTGGTTCTTCTAAATGCCGTGCTAGTTCCTCTGGTCTACTGTTAACAGCAAATTCTCCCTTTGGAAGGTGATCGATGCTCTTTGTCACTTGTTCATGTGGCTTGCCCAGTTTGATATTTATGACTATCTTATTTTTCACACAAAAATGAAATCCTAGGAGTCTGTCCACAAAGGCGTCTCAGATCAGTCTTCCCTCTTCTCAGTCTGTATCTTTCCTCACTTTGTGGTAAATAACGGTCTCGGTGAACTGGGTAAATTCAAACAGTAACCTCTAGGAATCCAGTTTTTCTGTCTGGATTACCCCATCACCATCTTTTGCAGTTTTTCTTCTAAAAGTAAAAAAAAAAAAAAAATTAATTCTGCCAAATCTTAAGGGGATAAGTAAAATAATGGCTTCTATCACCCCACAGAGAGGAGCACTAGAAAAGCATGTGGAAGAGAAGGCACAGATTTATATCTCCCTCAGTATGGCCCTCCCATAAAGCTGCCCGAAGTGTGTGTACACAGGTCTCTCCATCAGCCGGCTCACCCCATAGTCTGGAAAGAATTGGGCTCAGTGTAAATAAATGATGAGTCCATTGAAGCATTATACAAATGGTCCCCTAGTAGCAGGAAAGAGTTAATGTATCTCCCAAAGTGCCTAATTTACTGTCGGGAGGGATCTCAGTCTGGGAGAACTGGGCTCCATAAACCCAAACTTTGATCAAAAGTGTCAGCAAGACAAAATGGAAAAGTAGAAAATGGAGGGTAATTTTTTTTTTAAGTCAAGCATGGGTACTTCACTCTGGTGGGTCTTAACTTAGTCTTTCTAGTAGGCCAGTGAATAAAAAAGGCAGAAGATGAAGGAAGAAAGACCCAAGGAAAAGAAAAAGCCACAGAGGAAGTGACACAAAAGGAAGAATAAGCAAGTAACACGTATGGTATTTTTTATTTGTCCTGACTGTATTTGAAATTTCTGAGTTGCAAAAATTGAATCTCCCATGTCTCAAAGCCTCTCCAGGTAGTTGAAAGCAGTCACCATCTGCCTCCCAGAGGAAGTTGATCCTGAGCTTTTATCAACTACAGGAAGCTCTCTTTTAGAATCTCTTTTTTACAGGTATCAGAATTCCTCCCTGGAATTATAGTTTGAAGGTCTATGTATTTCTATCTTTTGCAAAGATACAGTAAAAGACCATATTTAAAAAAAAAAACTTTTTGTATGCTCAAACTTTACTTTTTATTTCCTAAATTCAAATGCCTAGATCCACATAAGATTCTTAAAAAACTGGAAGCTCTTTGAGGGCAGTAGTTTTGGGTAGTATTAGCCATAATCTTACAGAACTTTAACAAAGTATTTGCTTGGCAATAGAGATTACATTTTACAAAAGCAAGCCAAAAAATAAATAAAATGTAGCTGGATAATAAAACATTAGATAAACATCCATAAAGCTTTCATTTATTTTTTCACATATATTGAAACTAACATATCTATTCTTTAAAAAAATTTAGAACATAGAGTTTATACATAAGGAAAAAAGTCTCATATAATTCCACTTATCAGATATAACATCGGATATATATCAGATATACATCCTGAGGTCTATATGTTCACTGTTATATATGTGTATAATTTAATTTT
The DNA here is from genome assembly GCA_963573935.1 of Arctocebus calabarensis. Taxonomy (NCBI): domain Eukaryota; kingdom Metazoa; phylum Chordata; class Mammalia; order Primates; family Lorisidae; genus Arctocebus; species Arctocebus calabarensis. Next base: position 35,114 of record CAUYON010087348.1, read on the forward strand.
ATTAAAATGAATTGAATAAGTACTGTTGTTTCATATGCTTTCAAAAACTAAAAAAACTATTTTTTTTTTTTTGAGACAGAGTCTCACTACATCACCCTTGGTAGAGTGCCGTGGCTCACAACAACCTCAAACTCATGGGCTTAAGTGATTCTCCTACCTCAGCCTCCCAAGCATCTGGGACCACAGGCACCTGCCATGACATCCAACCATTTTTGTTGTTGTTGTTGTTGCAGTTGTCATTGTTGCTTTAGCTGGCTAGGGCTGGGTTCAAACCCACCAGCCCCAGTGCATGTGGCCAGCGCCCTACCCACCGAGCCACAGGCACCACCTAAAAAAACAGTGTTCTATGAATCTCTTTCCATTTCTCCAATCATATGTAAAATCCTAAAATTATTTGTAATGAATGCATGTGTTTCATGATATGGGTCCATAAAAATTATTTACCCCAATTTCTCGAATTTTTGATCAACCATTTATGTTGGTCATAATCATTTTTATTTGAAACAATGCTGAGATGAACATTCTCAGAGTAAACTATAAATAAATGATAACTTTCTCATTCTATGAGATGGAATTAAGTGATCAAAGGATCACTTTTAAAGTTGGCTACCTTATATTGTCAATTTAATGCCCTGAAAGCTTGTATCAATTTATTCTTCAGCCTGCAGTGGGTGTACATATATCTTCAAAGTATACAAATAGCAGATCTTATGAAAAATAATAGTTTGATTTTTCAAACTCCTGTACAAATTTGTGGTAGATCATAACAATCCCAGTGAAGACTTTTATTAGTCTGGTTGCAAAGAAGATGAAGATAAATTCTACACACCTTATTAAGCAAAGACCTCAAGATATGCAACTCTGGGACCAGATTTGAGAATTGCTATAATCACAAAATATAAGCATAAGAAAGAAAATGACATCATTTCAGAGTGAACTTTCAGACTAAAGAGGTCTTCTAGACGAAATGGCCTAAGGAGCAGCCTGCAAATGAATAATCAAACTCAGTGATTCATTCACTTATTCATTGGTTCTTTCTTTCAGCAAGTATTGACTATGCCCATTTTTATCATACTGTATTAGTTTCTCTGGAAGCTCAAAACAGAGATACTTAAATTTTATTTTATTTTTAAATTTTAGTTCTTATAATAAACTATAGATTTCTCAGAAAGCTCTTCGAAAATTTAGGAGCTTCTAATAGTTGCTCCAAATGGTAACTAATTGCTTTTGCAAAAACAAATCAACAAAGCACATAATTAATTAATTGATTCATTGAGCACCCCTTGTAAACATGACACATCAAATGCTATGGATGGTCTCTGTCCCTTAGTAGCTTCAGATATAATACAAAATGCTAGACAACAAACCCACAGAAACATTTAAATGGCAATCCAGAAAGAAAGTGCCACAGAGAGAGTCTGCTGAGCAGAAGGTCTGGTTTGCCTCTGCGCTGCAGGGGTCCTTCCAGCCGAAATGGCAGGCGTCTAACTTGGGCTGGACCATACCGCGTGGTGGAATGTGCATGAATGAAGGGGGATACATAGGTAGGAAATCAGCCTCAGCAAAGCCAGAATGCATCAGGCATATTTGGGAAGGAGCCCTGAGAACTCCAGAATGGTCTGGCTGGAATAGAGAGCTCAGTGTGAAGAATGGGAGAAGAAATGCCAAGCTGGATTGTTGCAGTTGACGAAAGCAAATCCAGGGATTTAGAACTCCATCTTCAGGCAATGAGTAACTGGAAAAGATATCAGAGGAAGGAAGTGACAGGGTGTGGATAAGAATTTAGGGAGACCAGTCTCCACTGAGAGCAAGATGGCATGTGGTGATGGTGATGTTGGGGAGAGACTAATAGCAAGAGGCCAGTTTAGAGGTGTTCATAATAATCTGGGTGTGGGTGATTAGATGCTGAAGACCAGGGAGATATGGCAAGATGGGAAAGGTGAGAAACTCCAAGTATCAGGACAGCTGAATTTTAGGGGATTGTAAAGGTCCTTTTTCCTTCAGTCATCCTTTCTTCCAATGGTCGGAAACTCCACAAATGGATGGTAACATATTGCTTCTCTCTGGCCCTGCTGGTATTTCTACTCCTACCATCCCCTGACTTGGGGATAACACTTAACATTAGGTAACTAGAAAACCGAGTGTGGACTTCAGTAACCGTTGTTGGAAATATTTTTAACATAAACTATTAAAAACTTTAAATATGCATTTTTTAAAAAGGTCCATTCTTCTCCCTTACAAATGTATGCATTACATATAAATTTACATTGCATATATTGTGCATTTTGCTATTATGATTTGAATTTAACTTAACAAGAAGTGAACCTCTCATTAAATATTCCATGCTTGGAAATGTTAGGATAATTTGCAGAAAACATTTCAAAGCTTTTCTAAGTGGCTCAGAAGCATTTAGAACTTACGAAAAGCTACGTCTTGCTGAAAAGCATGAATTGTCTAGTCTTTTTTTAATGAGAATTTAAGAATGTTTATTAAAAAAGAAATAAATTTTCCATTTCAGCTCATTTGGCTTCATCTGCTATTAAATCCTACACATACCCAGGAGCTGCACTGATGTACTTAAATATTGTTTCTGCGTTGAGATTGCCTAATGAGGCAATTAGTGGAACTCCTCAGATAGCTGGACCAAACACTTTTCGGCAGACAGAAGAGGTCCACTCAAGCAACAATACAAAGTACTTAGATTCCCTTCCCACTTCTATTTGACAGTGTGTCTTAGATAAGGAGGCTGTCGATTTTGGAAGACAGACAAAACCATGCACTTTGCCTAAATGGATAAAGGAAGAGCTTGAAGCCATTGTGTCTGAAAACCATGTGAAAGGCACAAGGCTGAAGAAAAGAATGTTCTTTTTCTCTGAATTAGTGGTTTTGTGCCTTTGCTTTAATCCACAGCTTTCTAAATGTCAGTCTTTAAGAAACTACCTTTTTGTTGTTATCTATTAGGTTATTTGTCTTTAAATATAAATTATCTCCTTTCTTTAAAGTGATTTAAAACTTTACTAAAATTTATTTTGAAGAAAACTATATACTATGTATAACTGCCATAAATAGAATATCAGAATTATCAAAAAATAACCATAAAAGTAATAATCATGACAACATAACTGTGTTAGTAAGTGCTGTTGCGATTATCTTCTCTCAAATCTTGGAGCCTGGGGTATTTTCTTTTTCTTGCAGGAGGAGATGGCAAAGGTTAGAGAGGCATTAAAGTTATTCTAGCACCAGATGGAGACTTTCTCTTTGACTTCATCTCAAGGATTGAAAGAGAACTGAAGAGGAAACAGCTTCCTCTCAATGTGATTGCTTATTTATTTTTATTTAACAAACATGTGCATATAGACTCACCATTTGCCTGGCTTATTTTATGTAATACATAACTATTAACTTACCTATTCCTCATAATGATCTTGGGAGGTACGACTATTATTACCCCTTTCTATAGATGGAGAAAAGGCACAAAGAGGTTAAGCAATCTCTTTAGCTAAAGAGTGGCAGAGACAGAATTCAAACCGAGGCACTACTATTGGACTTTGACCTTTCAACATTTTATGTTTTATTTTCACTTCTCTGATGATGAATGATGTTAAGCATTTTTGCATATACCTGTTAGTCATTTGTATGTCTTCTTTTGAGAAATGTCTGTTCATATCCGTTGGCCATTTTTAATTGGTTGTTTGATTTTTTTTCCTATTGAATTGTAGCTCCTTATATTATATGTTCTAGTTATTAATCCCTTGTCAGATGGGAAGTTTTTAAATATTTTCTCCCATTTTGTGGGTTGTCTCTTCACTTCGTTGACGTTTCCTTTGCTGTGCAATATAGCTATATAGTTTGATGTGATCCCATTTTTCCAGTTTTGCATTGGTTGCCTGCGCCTTGGGAGTATTTCTCAAAAAGTCCTTGCCCAGACCAAGGTTTTAAAGCATTTCCACAAAGTTTTCTTTTAGTAGTTTCAAGCCTTAGATTTAAGTTTTTAATCTATTTTAATTTTATTTTTATATTTAGCAAAAGATAATGTGTAGTTTCATTCTTCTGTATCTGAATATCCGGTTTTCCCAATGACATTTATTGAAGAGATTGTCCTTTCTCGACTGTATGTTATTGGCAGCTTTGTCAGAGAGAAGTTCATTGTAGATGTGTAGATTTATTTCCAGGTTCTCTATTCCATTCCATTGGTCTATGTGTCTGTTTTTATGCCAGTGCCTGATGACTATAGCTGTGAAGTGCAATTTGAAGTCAGGTACTGTGATTTCTCTACTTTTGTTCCTTCTGCTCAAGATGGTGTTGGGTATTCTGGGTCTTTTGTGGTTCCATATAAATTTAGAATTTTTTTATATTTCTTTGAAGAATGTAATTAGTTTTTTAACAAGGATTGCATTATATTTGTAGATTGCCATAGGTAGTATGGACATTTTAATAATACTGATGCTTCTGATTAATGACCATGGAATATCTTTCCCTTTTATGTGTTATATTCAATTTATTTGATCAATATTTTATAGTTTTCATTATAGAGATCTTTCACTTCTTTGGTTAAGCTCATTGCTAGTTATTTTATTTTATTTGTAACTATTGTAAATGGGATTACTTTCTTTTTCAGATTGTTTATGGTTGGCATATATAAATGTTACTGGTTTTTGTGTGTTGATTTTTGTATCCTACAACTTTATTGCATTTGTTTATCAGTTCTAATAGTTTTTTGTGGAGTCTTTAGGTTTCTAAAGAATTTTCTCCTTTTTCTAATAGTTTTTTTGTGGAGTCTGTAGGTTTCTCGGAATATAAAAATATAATGTCTGAAAACAAGGATAATTTGACTGCTTTTCCAATTTAGATATCCTTTATTTCTTTCTGTTGTCCAATTGCTACAATTTGAACTTCCAGTTCTATATTGAATAGCAGTCGTAAAAGAAAGCAGTCTTGTCTTGTTCCAGATCTTATAGGAAAGATTTTCAGTTTTTACTCATTCAGTATAATATTAGCAGTACGTCTTTCACATATGGATATGTGGTTTCAATTGTGTTGAGGTAAGTTCCTTCTATACCAAGTTTTTTTTAAATTTTTTATCATGAAGTGATGTTTAATTTCATTGAATGCTTTTTCAGCATTAATTGAAATGATCATATGGCTTTTGTTCTTTTTTCTGTTGATATGATACATCACATTGATTGATTTGCATGTTAAACCACACTTGCATCCCTAAAATGAATCCCATGTATTGTTGAATTAAATTTGCTAGTATTTCATTAAGGATTTTTGCATCTTTGTACATCAAAGATATTGGCCTATGGTTTTCTTTGTTTATTGTGCCTTTATCTGGTTTTGGTACCAGGGAGACACAGGTGTCATAGAATAAGTTTGGGAGTACTCCCACCACCTAGATTTTTTGAAATAGTTTAATTAGTATTGGTATTAGTTATTTTGTTTATCTTGAAAAGTGTATTTCTTTTTCATGTTTGAATGATAGTTTTGTTACATGTGGTATTCTTGGTTGGGAGTTTATTTTTTTATTTCAGCACTTTGAATATATATTCCTCCCCTCTATCCTGAAAAGTTTCTGCTTAGAAATCTCTTGATAGACTTATGAGTATTCTCTTGTATGAGATAAGTCACTGTTCTCCTGTTGCTTTAACAAATCTTTTGACTTATGATAACTTCATTATAATCTTTTTTAACTTCATTATAATCTTTTCTTATTAAATCAAAGCTTAATTTAATTTTTTATTAAATTAAATCATGAAAGCAATTAGTGCAGTCATGGGGTACAGTGTGCTGGCTTCATATACAATCTGAAACATTTTCATCAAACTCTTTAACATAGCCTTCATGACACTTTCCTAGTTATTGTATGAAGACATTTGTATTCTGCATTTAGTAAGTTTCATCTGTACTCTTCTAAGATGCACCATAGATGTGATCATACCGATTACCCTCCCTCCACCCATCCACCCCCTTCCCATTCCCTCCTGTGCCCCTTTCCCCATATTCTTGTGCTATAATTGGGTTATAGCCTTCATATGAAAGCTATAAATTAGCTTCATAGTAGGGCTGAGTACATTGGATACTTTTTCTTCCTTTCTGGAGATACTTTACTAAGAAGAATATGTTCCAACTCCATCCATGTAAACATGAAAGAGGCAAAGTCTCCTTCTTTCTTTAGGGCTGCATAATATTCCGTGGTATACATATACCACAATTTACTAATCCATTCATGGATCGATGGGCATTTAGGCTTCTTCCATGACATAGCAATTATGAATTGTGTAGCAATAAACATTCTGGTACAGATAACTTTGTTATAATGTGGTTTTGGTCTTCTGGGTATGTACTGAGTAAAGGAATTATAGGATCAAGTGGCAGTTCTATTTTTAGATCTCTAAGTATTCTCCAGTAAAGAGGAAATAACACAGACTCCTCAGAAATTCAAAAAAATCTTAATGAATATTACAAGAAACTTTACTCTCAGAAATATGAAAATCTGAAGGAAATAGACAAATACTTAGAAGCATGCAACCTTCCTTGACTTAGCCAGAATGAAGTGGAAATGTAGAACAGGCCTATAGCAAGCTCTGAAATAGCATCAACTATACAAAATCTCCCTAAAAAGAAAAGCCCAGGACCAGATGGCTTCATGTCAGAATTTTACCAAACCTTTAAAGAACTACTACCTATATTACTAAAACCTCTTCCAAAACATAGAAAAAGAAGGAATACTACCCAATACATTCTATGAAGCAAACATCACCTTGATCCCCAAACCAGGAAAAGACCCAACAAGAAGAGAAAATTATAGACCAATATCACTAATTAATCTTGATGCAAAAATATTCAATAAGATCCTAACAAATAGGATCCAAAAACATCATCAAACAAATTATATACCATGATGAAGTGGGCTTTATTCCAGGGTCTCAAGGCTGGTTCAATATACGTAAATCTATAAATGTAATTTAGCACATAAACAAATTGAAAAAGAAAGACCATATGATTCTCTCAATTGATGGAGAAAAAGCTTTTGATAATATCCAGCATCCCTTCATGATCAGAACACTTAAAAAAATTGATATAGAAGGGGCATTTTTAAACTAATAGAGGCCATCTACAGCAAACCCACAGCCAATATCATTCTGAATGGAGTTAAATTGAAACCATTTCCACTCAGATTAGGAACCAGGCAAGGTTTTCCATTGTCTCCATTGCTCTTTAACATTGTAATGGAAGTTTTAGCCATTGCAATTAGGGAGGAAAAGGAGATCAAGGGTATCCACATAGGGTCAGAAGGGATTAAACTTTCACTCTTCGCAGATGATATGATTGTGTATCTGGAAAACACCAGGGATTCTACTACGAAACTTTTAGAAGTGATCAAGGAATATAGCAGTGTCTCAGGCTATAAAATCAACACTCATAAATCTGTAGCCTTTGTATATAACAATAGCCAAGCTGAAAAAAGAGTCAAGGACTCTTTTCCTTTCACAGTAGTGCCAAAGAAGATGAAATATTTGAGAGTTTACCTAACAAAGGGCGTGAAGATCTCTATAAAGAAAACTATGAAACTCTAAGTAAAGAAATAGCTGAACTAGTCAACAAATGGAAAAACATACCATGCTCATGGCTGGGAAGATTCCAAATTATTAAAAGTCCATACTACCTAAAGCAATGTACAATTTTAATGCAATTACTATTAAAGCTCCATTGTCATATTTTAAAGATCCCCCAAAATGATACTTTATTTTATATGGAATCAGAAAAAGCCTCAAATAGCCAAGATATTACTTAGAAATAAAAACAAAGTAAGAGGCATCTCGCTACCAGATCTGAGACTGTATTATAAATCAACAGTGATCAAAACAGCATGATACTGGTACAAAAACAGAGAGGTAGATGTGTGGAACAGAGTAGAGAACCATGAGATGAACCCAGCTATTTACCATTATTTGATCTTTGACAAACCAATCAAAAACATTCAGTGGGGAAAAGACTCCCTATTTAACAAATGGTGCTGGGTGAACTGGCTGGCAACCTGTAGAAGACTGAAACTGGACCCATACCTTTCACCATTAACTAAGATAGATTCTCACTGGATTAAAGATTTAAACTTAAGGCATGAAACTATAAAAATACTAGAAGAAAGTGCAGGGAAAATTCTTGAAGGAATTGGCCTGGGTGAATATTTTATGAGGAGGACTCTCCAGGCAATTGAAGCAGTATCAAAAATACACTACTGGGACCTGATCAAACTAAAAAGCTTCTTCACAGGGAAGAACACAGTAAGTATAGCAAGCAGACCGCCCTAAGAATGGGAGAAAATATTTGCAGGTTATGCCTCTGACAAAGGTTTAATAACCAGAATCCACAGAGAACTCAAATGTATTAGCAAGAAAAGAACAAGTAATCCCATCTCAGGGTGGGCAAAAGACTTGAAGAGAAAATTCTCCAAAGAAGATAGGCACATGGCCTACAGATACATGAAAAAATGCTCATCATCCTTAATTATCAGAGAAATACAAATCAAAACTACTTTGAGATATCATCTAACTCCAGTTAGATTAGCCCATATAACAAAATCCCCAAACCAGAGATGCTGGCATGGATATGGAGAAAAGGGAAAACTTCTACAGTGCTGGTGTGAATGCAAACTAATATGTTCCTTTTAGAAGGATTTTTGGAGAATACTTGGAGTTCATTATAATCTGTATTAGTGTGATTTTGTGTGTGTGTGTATCATTGTAGTTGGAATTCTACTGGGATTCTTAAATCTAAATGGTCATTTCCTTCCCCATATTTGGAAAATTGGAGGCCATTATTTCTTTAAGGAAGCCTCCTTTTCTTGCTATCTTTTCCTTCTGGAGCTCCCCAAAATATATATTGGTGAGCTTGATAGTGACCCATAAATTCTTTAGTCATTCTTCATTCCTTTTCATTCTTTTTTCTTTTTGCTTCTCTGACTGAATAATTTCAAATGAACTGTCTGTAAATTTGCTGATTCTTTTTTTCTGCTTGATAAAGTATGTTGTTGAACCTCTCTACTGAATATTTAAATTTATTATTATATTATTTAGTTTCAAATTTTCAGTTTGGTCTTTTTCAATATTTTATATTTTTATCTTTGATAATATTCATAGTCCATTAATGCCTCATCTTCTTGAACTCCTAAAACACCCCTTCCATTTCTTAAGGCAGTGTCTCACTTTGTTGCTCAGAATAGGGTACATTGGTATCATCATAGTTCACTGCAAATTCAAACTTCTGGCTCACACAATCCACCTGGCTCAGTCTCCCTTGTTGCTAAGTCTACAGGTGCACTCCACCATGCCCAGCTAATTTTTAAGTATTTTGTAGAGACATGGTTTTGCTATGTTGCTCAGACTAGTCTCAAACTCCTGGCCTCAATTGATCATCCCATCTTGACCTCTTATAGTGGTAGGCTTATAGAGATAAACCCACTGCATCCAGCTTGTAGAGCATACTTACAACAAATATTTTTAATTATTTTCATATAATTTATGTACCTCATTTTTTAACAATAAGTTTAGTATCTGAAAAGAAGGATAATTTGACCATTTTTCCAATTTAGATGCCCTTTATTTCTTTCACTGGCCTGATTGCTAGAGTTTGAAGTTCCAGTTCTATATTGAATAGCAGTGGTGAAAGTGAGTATCCTTGTCTTGTTCCAGATCTTAAAGGAACAAGACACTATGTGAAAGACACTGAAACTCATTTTGGTCCTTTGTTTGGGTCACATTTTCCTATTTCTTTATGTGTCTCCTAATTTTTTGTTGGTATCTACACTTTTTTAAAAAACAGTTGAGACTCTCCCAGTCATTATAAACTGACTTTGTACAAGATAAGACACCAATTAACCAAGATAGAGATTCTTGTTCCCATTGATAGCTAAGCATCCAAAGTATGCAGACTCCCTGTCAGCACCCTGAGTCAAGTAAGGCAGATCTCAAAACCCTCAGGTAGACCTCCAAAATGACAGAATGCTAGACACATTCTGCACTCCTCTTCCTCTCTCCCAGTGGGAAGCCTTGAGTTTTGCACCTTGTCTTTATCATGCCAAGCTGTGCTAGATATGCACATTGTTTTCTTTCCGCAGAAGGAAGAGTCATGAGCTGATGTTCACCTGTCCCAGCTTGAGGATGAGTCTACAAGGGTAGAGTGAAATTCCTCTTCTTAATGAGGCTGCTTTTGGCTTTGTACTCATCTAGGGCACTACACCTTCTTAACTGGATTCTGGAGTTCTCGTAAAAGTATTTTGGTCCCTGTGGTTTGTTAAATCAGTGATTCTGTGGAAAAATGAGACATTTTATTATGCCATCTTGCTAGCTTCATTCCTGTATTTTCAAGTATGGTGCTTTTATTGTAATTATTTTAAAATAAATTGTGTATCATAGAACCAACAAGGATATATTATAGGCTGACCCAATTTTAAATGCAGCTCGGAAGGTGTCATGCACCCCAAAATTGATGTCCTTTTCTCTGACCTCCTGAAAATCTGCATTATTTACAATTGGTCATCTAGATTCATTGTTTTACTGAAATGACTAGAGTCTTTAAAATGCAAAACAAATGACTATTCCATCATAGCACCACCCTTGCAAGCCCATTCAACCAATCCCTCTCTTTCTCAGCATTGTTGAAATGTTAGATCTCTCAGATACTATCAAAGAGCCTCAATTTTTAGGCAGTAAAATCTCTAGTCCAGTCTAATTTTCAAACTTTAAATTCCAGTCTAATTAATGGGAATCTTGCACGATGCCACTATATCAGCAACATCGGTTCCAATCCATAATGTCACCCTTCTTCCAGCTCCTGTCTCATATAGGCCATGGAGCCTAAATTGAAAGATGAGGAATGGATGGTTTCACCCTGTTCCCACTTTCCCAATTTTATTTTCCACTGGTTTCTTTTTAATTATGTCGTATCTGACTTCCACAGAACTGGAGCAGAGAGCAGAAGAGAGATAAGGACAAATAATCGGCTTAAATTTGGAATTTGGTGTTGGTGGGGTGTTTTTGTTTTTGTTTTATTTTTGATTCTTTGGAATCAAAAGAATTGGAATTCCAAACCTTCAATCATTACTGGGATCTCCTACACCAATTCTCTTTAGAAGGAGCAATATCTTTTTCAGTGGATTGTGTAGGGTTCCCCTCTGCCTCTGGTATCCAGTGGTTAGACACACATATCTTACTACAGTTGGGAGTCAGCTAGCCCCTTCAGACTGGCCTCTTAACTTAAAATTAGATAGATAGATAGATAGATAGATAGATAGACAGATAGGCAGATATAGGTCTTTGACTGTGAAAAAATCATAGATATTATCCCTCTTAGGCCTTCCAGAAAGTGCATCTCCTAAATCCCATAATTTACCATGTTCTACAAATGGCTCACTTGGTTGATTTGAGGTCAGGGTACCTTCACGCTTATAGTGAGTATACAACACACTCTTCACTCTCAAAATAATAATAATAATAATAAAGTCTCACCACCTACCTTTTCAGACTTTGAATTAAGAGCCTTTGACAAAGTTTAAACATAAACTTCATGATAAAAGCTATTAGCAAACTAGGAAAGAAGGGAACTTACTCAAACTGATGAAAAGCATGCACACACACAGTCCTACAGCTATTATTGTACTTAATGAAGAACAACTGATTACTATCCCTTACCACTGGGAACACATCAAGGATGTCTTCTCTCACCCCTCCTGTTCAGCATAGTGCTAGAAGTCTTGGTCAGTGTAATAAGACACAAGAAGAAATAAAAGTCATATAGGTCAGAAAGGAAGAACTAAAATTGTTGCTATTTGCAAATAACATAGAAAATATCAAGGAATATATGCAAAAACACCCTCTTTAAACCAATAAGTAAACTTAACAAGGTTGCATAAAACAAAGTTAACATACAAAAAGCCAGCTACACTTCCACATGTTAACAATGAACAAATGGAAACTGAAATTTAACATGAAATACCATTTATAATAACTAAAAGAAAACATTTATGTATAAAACTAACCAAGTATGTACAGGATCTTTATATTGAATACTACAAAATACTAATAAAAATCAAAGAAAATTAATACATTTGTTATGTTCAAGGATTGCAGAATCAACAAATTTGTCTATAAGTTTGATGAGATTGATTCTCATTGAAATTCTAGGAAGATTATTTTTAGACATAAACATGCCTGTTCTAAAATGTGTATAGAAAGCAAAGTAACTACAATACCAAAAATAGTTTTGAAGAAGTAGAATAAATCTGTGAATTCACACCACCTTATTTGAGAGACACTGTATAAGTGACTATGGGAGTCAAGACACCGAGGAATAAATGGATCTATGGGACAGAACAGACAACACAGACGTAGATCCAAGCAAGTATAGCCAATGATTTTTGACAAAGATGCAAGATCAAATTAATGAAGAAAGGAGAGTCTTTTCAACAAAGTGTTTTTTAATATTTGGACAATCATAGGCAGAAAAGGAAAAAAGCAAACCTCAACTTAAAATATATTTGCGTGTTATGAATCGGACAAATGCTTGATAACTGGGAGCTATAGAGAACTCAAATTAATCAACATAAAAAAAGCCTAAATGCCCACCAATGCAGGGATGGATTAACAAACTGTGGAATATGTATACCAAGGAATACTGTTCAGCCATTAAAAAAGATGGAGACTTTACATCCTTCTCCTGTAGTCAGTTATACAGTTGCGGGAGTTTATGGAGTTATACCCACACAGTGGAACACTATTACATGAACAAATAGTTCAATTACAAAACTTTAAAAAAGTACTTGGACACTTTGCCAAAGATATTAAGATGGCAAAAAAATAACTGAAAATATTTCAACATCATTAACTACTGGGGAATTAAAAATTAAAACTGCAATGAGACATTGCTATACACCTATCAGAAGAGCCAAAATAGGCTCCTATGGCTCAAACGAGTAGGGCGCCAGCCCCATATGCCGAAGGTGGCAGGTTCAAACCCAGCCCTGGCCAAAAAAATAAACAAAAACAAAAACTGCAAAACAGCTAAAATAAAAAAAAATACTTACTGGCATGGAGGTAGAGAGAAAGTTTGCATTGGTGCAAACTAGTACAACTCTATGGAAAGTAGTACAGAGACATTGAAAAGAACTGAAAGTAGACCTACCACTTGATCCAGCAATCCCACTACTTAGTATTTACCCAAGGGAAATAAAGGCATTTTATTAAAAAGACACTTGCACTTGAATATTCATAGCAGCACAATTCACAATTGCCCAGATGTGGAAACAACCAAGTAACCACCAATATATGAGAGGACTAATACAATGTGGTATATGTACACGGGGGAGTACTATTCAACTATAAAAAAATGGTGATCTAATATCCTTTGTAACAACCTGGATGGAACTGGAGAGCATTCTTCTAGGTGAAGTATCATAAGAATGGAAAAATAAACACCACATGTACTCAATACTAACTGGAACTTATTCCAGCTATAGAAGTAAAATTCAATGAAAATCAAACAGGTGAGAGGGGACAGGAGAGGATGAGTAAATTCACACCTAATGGGCACAATGCATGGTATGTGAGTGAAGGGCACACATAACTTTGAGTCAAATGGTACAAAAGAATTATATGTAACCAAACATTTGTACCTCTGTAATATTCTGACGTAAAAAGAAAGAAAATACTGTCCGTACCCAATGCTACCAATAATGTAGAGAAACTTTATATCTCATATATTATTTATGTGAATGCAAAAGGGTATAACCACTCAGGAAACAGTTTGGTGGTTTCTTGTAAGGTTAAATATACATATACTGTCTGGCCCTGCAGTCATACTTCTAGATAATTATCCTAGAGAAATTAAAACTTATGTTCATGCAAAAACCTATATATGAATGCTCATAGCAGCTTTATTGGTAATAGACAAAAAGGGAGGATGAGCAAATTTCCCTTCAATAGGTAAATGAACACATAAAGCATAGCACACCCACCCAGTGGAACACTATTCCTTGATAAAAACAGACTATTGATACATGCAACAACCTAGATGTAGCCCAGGGCAGTTATGCTAAGTAAAAGATACCACTCTCAAAGTGTTATATACTGTATGATACCATTTATACACCAACCTTCAAGAGACAAAGTGAAAGCAAAAGAGAAGAAATTAGTAGTTGCCAATTTTAGAATTAGAAAGACTATGACTATTAAGCTGTAAGATGAGTTTCTTTGTGTTGATAGAGCGGTTCCAGATTCTGATTATAGTATTGATAACTTGAATCTACTTATATGATAAAATTTCATGGAAGTATACACTTTTTAAAGTTCATGTAAAAACTCATGAAATTTGAATAACTCTGGTTCATATCTGAGTCAATAATGTTGTACCGATGACAATTTCCTGGTTTTGACAATGTACTATGGTTATGGAAGATATTACCTATCAGTGGGGAAATCTGGGTAAAGTGTATGCAGGAACTCCGTGTATTATTTTTGCAACTTCTTATGGGTCTTGAATTATTTCAAAGTAAGAAGTTGTTACATATATACACACATAAACACACAAATATAATGGAGTCTCTTCCTTGTGGGAATGACTCCATTCACCAATAGAAATAAGTGCATACTACTTAGCAAACTCTAAAATGTTTTTCAAAACTACATTCCCTGTCCTAGCCTCTTCCCTTGCACACCAAGGACCGTTCTTTCCCAAACACTCTGTTTTTCCCGCAGCTGTGTCTTTCCACAGTTTATTCTTTTTCTTTCAATTTTCTTAACAAATGTCAATGTATCCCATTCTTCCCCCTTTCCTGTATCTGCTCATGGAAACAGCCAGCACACTCCCGCAGACACGTGTGGGATGGTCTGCACCTTCCTTCATTCACAGCTTGTCCTCTTCAAAGATGGAGAAAACAGCAGCAGCTACTCTGAGTTCAGGGAGCCTAATGTCCACAAAGGGGACACTCTTGTTTCTCTCCCTCTTTTCTCTTGTCACACATTTTGTGCTAAGAGAAACTTTCTTTTTCTTGCTGTGGATGGTCCTCTCGTTCAGCCTTGAATCTGTAGAAGAGATCCATCCAAATGCCCCATTGTCCATGAGGCTCTCCTGACCTCTCCCAGGTAGCAGTCACCTTCACTGCATATCCCCAAAGTACTTACCCTCAGGACAAGGTGTAACCGCAGCAGTCCATGTGACTATGGCTTCCACTGAACTGTGAACTCAAGGGCAAGATCCCAGGTCTCTTTCATCTTCGTATTTATGAGAAATAAAAGAGAGTATGGCATAGGGGTAACTCAGAGGAGATCCATCAAATAATCAGAAGCACAAACACAGGATAATGTAAAGAGTTCAGGAGCCAAGAACCATCTGCGGCAAAATTATCTGAAACACACACAGCCTGTTATAAGAAGGAGGACTTTTCAGGAGACAAGAACTCCTGAGGGTATTTATTGGACATGGTGGCTACCCTTACAAGAGCAGAACTCAGCACTAATCAGACAAGGAATCCAGGGATGATAGGGAAAAGGGGCTCTATTCAGAGAGCTGGTGACCAGGGCCAGAGGCAGCTGAACTGGACCATTAAATACCAGCATTTTTGCCTAGAAAATTCCTTCAGAGAGCATGCAGGAGAGGCCTTTAGTTTCATTTTCCATCAAGGCTTTTTTTCTTTGTGTCCCAGACAATCTTTTCCATTGTATTCTATAGTCTTGCTCTGTCCTTGACACATACAGGCATGAAAAACTGTAACGCCATAGGGATGGCATCACCAGCGGCCCATGAGGCCAAATTCAAGTCTAGCTGATTCTGTTTTTACCATCAGCAAGCAGACATGTCTTCAACGGGGCAGCCCAAACATACTCATTTTCAATACGCCACTAAGATTTCTTTGGGATCAAGCAGTTCACTGTGTGAAAGTTTTTTTTTTTTTTTTTCTTAGAAACAGTCTAGCTGGCTACATTGAATTTATGGTTTTGCAGAATTCCCTGAGAACAGGTGAAGTGAAAAATTGTACCCATGTTGTCAACAAATTCCAAGAATAACGTTCCTGTCTATCCATCCATACAAGGAAGTTTACATGCCATAAACATATGGATGAAAACAGTAATTCACTCTTATCATAAGAAGGTATTTTTTTAAGTACGGAGAAAACACAGTAAATTTAAAACCCTACTAATAAAAAAGTGGGATATAATCTTTCTGCCCCATAATTTTGCATCTTGTTCTTCACACATGTGAAATATGTTTGGAGCACCCAATGTAGAATGTAGATTCTTAAAGATTATATTCAGGCAAAAACTGTTAGTCTCTTAAAAAGAAATTTTAGTAGAAGGAATATATTATACACATATAAATTTCAGTAGTAATCATAGTGTTATAATCATAGTTCCTATTTTGTTCTCTCATAATGTGTGTTTACTCATATACTTGCTTTTGTACAGTAAGTTTTTCAAAAGGAATTTTTTTTGGAGTCAAGATCTTACTCTTTAACCCAGGCTGGAGTACAGTGGGTGATGGTAGCTCACTGCAGCCTCAACCTCCTGGGCTCAAGAGATCCTCCTGGCTCAGCCTCCTGAGTAGCTGGGACTGACATTCCTGGCTAGTTTTTCTACTTTTTTGTACAGATGGGGTTTTGTTATATTGCTCAGGCTGGTCTTGAACTCCTGACCTCAAGCAATCTGTCCACCTTGGCCTCCCAAAGTACTGGGATTCCAGTTGTGAGCTACAATGCTCAGCAAGAAATTTTTTTAAGAAGAAAACTTCCACATAAATTTTTACCTTTTAGCTAGTATATGTGTGTGATGAGAAATTATAGCTAAAGAGATTGTCCTTGCCTATCAGATATTAGCTCTTCCAATTGATCCTTCTCACATATTTACCCCTGAAGACTGGTTTTAAGACTCTCACAGATTTTGAAGCTAAAAATTTTCTATGCCTACACATCTACAAAATGCAAAATGATACTTAAAATTATTCTTAAAAATTATATTTCAAACATTAGCAAACATCTCAGATATTAATCAGGCTTGCTTTATATATTTTTAAAAAAACTTATATTGCCCCTAGTTCAGAACGATTAAAATAGTGGGCAGCCTGTAAATATTATTTCTGGGTAATAACTACATGCATATTCAATGATGCCTGCTGCTCTCTGCTCTGGAAGGGAGGTATAGCAATTATTTTTGACCCCACTTCAGAGAAAGAGAAATTGAGCTGGAGGAGGAACGCTTATGAAAGTGATTGCCTTAAGAGTCATGGGTAGATTCTGAGACAAGTTGTCATTTCCAAAACACACCAAACTCCAATCATTCCTGCTCCCATCTTGGCTGGGGAGGTAGCAGCTATTTAGCAATATTAAATAGAATAATAATCATGCGCTTTATTTACAAGGCACTTATTCTCTATTGGCATGCAAGGTGTCTGCCTTGAAGCGAGGCAGTGAAACAATTAAACTGTATTGAGCTGTCTAATGTCATCCCCACGTGGAGGTTGGTGTATTGTAAAACCTTGCTCGGGGTTCTTTGTATAAGACTTGCGTTTTCACTGTAACTACCCTCGATTCTTTGTGTATCTCTAATTTCTTTCCATAACATCAATAAAAGAGAATATTGAGAGGAGAAAGGTCTCTTCCAAACAGGGGGTCTGACTCTCGGCTGTGATTTGCTTGGCAATTGGAGATTTTGTGTACAATCTCTCACAGCAAAAGGTGAGGAATACAGAAGCGATGGCTTTTATAAAAACACAGAGCAGCGGGAAGCCCTCTCTGCCCAATTACAAGGTGATCCCAGTTCATTTTTACGGTTTGTTTCTTTTTTTTTTTTTATCACATATGTTTCCAAACACAGTCTTGATATCCTGTGGGGCTGCTTTTGTAAAAAGCCATAGCTTCTGATTTAAGGAGCTTCAAAAATAGCTCTCTGCTTCTTCAGTCTGAACGAGAGCAGTCAAGTTACAGCACATTTATTCTCTTTGAAAAATAGAAAGATGTCAAAAGCAAAGTTCACGGTGAAATTAGGCTGATTTGTTTTGTGTTTCTGTGATTCTGGCTGGAGAAGTAAACAGGAAAAAAAACCCACAGTGGTTTGTTTAATAAGCAAAAACTGCTATTAAAATGAATTTCGTGCTCAAAAACTTATCCTGGCAGGAAGAATCATCAATTATACAAGCTTTGGGAGAGAGATGGGGGTAACAGGAAAGCTTAATATCCACAGTCAGCACACAATTCAGGCATCATGTTCAGAAAAAGGACAACCCTGTTAGTTTGATACAAATGATCAGTGGTTCTTAAAGATTCTCTGCATTGGTTGTGACTGACACGGTGCAGAAACCTGCTACTAAAACTTCTATAGTAAAAGCAGCTTTGGCTGAGAGTGTCAAAGGGTAGCCCAGTTTGGAAAACTTTCAGGAGATGCCCAGATAGGACACTGCGGGAAGTGCCTCCTAGGAGAGTCTAGGGACGCTCTAGAAACAAAGCCACAAGGCAGTGACAATTCTGCTGCCCCAACCTCACGTCCATCTCAGGAGGGAGCATC
The DNA here is from genome assembly GCA_963573935.1 of Arctocebus calabarensis. Taxonomy (NCBI): domain Eukaryota; kingdom Metazoa; phylum Chordata; class Mammalia; order Primates; family Lorisidae; genus Arctocebus; species Arctocebus calabarensis. Next base: position 53,662 of record CAUYON010087348.1, read on the forward strand.
AACATGTTTACCTATTCATTGGGGTACCTTTCTTTTTGCAGTGTTTTTTTTTTTTTTTTTTTTTGGCCGGGGCTGGGTTTGAACCCACCACCTCCAGTATATGGGGCTGGCACTCTACTCCTTTGAGTCACAGGCCCCACCCTATTGATTGGGTTCTGCACCTCCTGCACCCCCATCCTGTTCTTGATGGGGCCTAGAGTGAGAGTCCATTTTAGCTCTAATCCCAAAGAAAGTGATCCTGTGATTCTTTCAGCACCTGCAACAGATGCACTTTCTCCATCTTTGATGTGGTACAAGTTCTAAACTAACTCTGGGTATTGACTGGGAAACATCAGTCCCATTTCAGGTAGAATATGCTATTCTATATTGCACTGAAAGCCTGAGGTTTTGGTTGCTGTTTCTTTGTTTGCTTTTTGCAACCATTCCTAATGGGAAAGAATGGGAAGAGAGTGTACAGAATTTTCTTGGCTAAATCTTTGTGATACTATTAGCCATGTGAACCAAGCAGCCTTTTTGAACTTATATCCCTATTTTTTCCCATGATTATTAAATTACCTAACATGTCTGGAGAAAAAAAACATTGTGTTCTTCATCAATACAATGGTTTTTCAGGAACGTGAATACATTGGGGAAGTGTTGATTAAACAGTAGAACCTCCGTAATTTGACCACTGGTGGGACTGTAACAAACTTCAACATAAGGAACTAGGCCTACTGTACTGACACGTACATGTAGTGTGTGTGTGGTCTATGAAAATTAGGTCAGCTTAAGGAGGAGGTCAATGTGGGGAGGTGGTCACCTGTGGAGGTTCTATTGTAATTTCAAGTTTCTCAAATTCACCAGGCTACTACCTACCATAAGGGCATTGCATATGCTATTCCTTCTGCCTGGAACATTCTTCCACCCTCTGCTCTGTCCAATTAACTTCTACTCTTCTAGTAGATCCCAGCCCAGGAATCACTTCTTCCCTGGTGGCCCCTTGTCATATGTGATTAGTAACAGACACCTCCCACTGCTAGCACTTATCACAGGTGTAATTTTATGGTATTTGAGTAATTCATCCTTTGATTACTACCTTAAACATACACAGAGACTATAATGAATGTGTGCTGCACACATGGCTAATTTCCAGTCAGTTGTGTAGAGGTTCTCAATTAGATCAATCACTCCTAACGAGATATGCAGCGCAGTAAGTGAAGGGTTAATTTAAGGACCACTTTTTCACTAAGAATTTTGGTCCTCCTCTCATTTTGTCTCTCATCAGTGTACAAGTTAAAGGAAGGATCAAATTAACTCACCTGGGTTTCCTCCTTCTCTTTTTTCCCAATTCTTTGTGTCAGTTCTCCAAAGAGATGCTGAAATTGTCACCAGCAACACCAAATAGGAAGGTAGGACCAACACTCTGAGAAACAGAAAGTATCAATAGTTCTTTTGAAGTCAGCAGTGCAGTGAGCTAAAGGTGTCCCCTAAGATTTTAGCATGGAATCAAAGGAAACTTAGCACTCTTCCTCCACATCCCTAGCTCCACTCTTTGGATAGTGAATGGATCATCTTGAGTCCTTTTGTGTATTTTTGATTTTTGGTAGATAAATAGTCAAAAAAGACAGAGAGTAGCTAGGTTGCCCCACACTGTTGTATATTTTATGCAATTCTATCCAAAACTATAACTGAGATTGTATGAACTTTAAGACATTATGAACATGTCCTCTTGCATCCCCTACATTTTCTCTTTTAGTTTGACTTACGTGTTTCATTTTATGGTAGATTCCACCTTCAAACACACTGATGTCTGACATTCCCACCATCTAATCCCCTGGGGCCAACAAATTGCTTTCCTGAGTCTGAGTCTTAATCCTACTATTACAAAGTTGGAAACTGATGAGAAACATTAGCCTGCCAGTGAGATGGGCAGTATCCTGGAGACCACTCTGGTGGTCTGTGTGCAACTTGTTCGGCTTCTTGAGGAGCTTAGATGATAACAGACCTGTTCTGAGATTGGAGCTGCAAACCGCAAAGTACTGCCAGGGCTGCTGACCAGAGCTCCAGGACGCAAAAGGTTTTCCATGAGACGCAAACCCATTCCATTTGTGGCTTTTGCTAGTTTTGTACTATCAAGAAATGTATTTTAAAAAAACCTTTTCTGCAAAGCTAGCAAAAGCCACAAATCTGATACCTTTGAGTTACATGCCAAAACATGATGCCTAATTCAGGTTAGGTTTTTGTACTGCATTAGCTAATGTGATAGAACTTCTTCCAAGACGTTCCCAGGTCAACCAGGTTAACCTCCACATTTCAAATACACTTCGATTTGAGGCCTCAGTTGAACATTCACAAAGTGCTGGATGGCCATGTAATTGACAAATTTCTACCTTAAAACATTTAAATGATGCATCACCCCCCATCCCCACAGTCCTGATAAACCCTTATGAAAATCAGGGCCTTGAGTTGACAGTTGATTCCATGAGTGCAAAAGAGGCAAGTTCTTCTCACAGAAACAGGAAATAGTACAGGTTGGAATCTTAAACAGTAGAGAGGAATCGAAGAAGAAATTTTACAGTTAGAAATAGTTCAAGGGCCTTAAATTGGGGTGAAAGAGGCAAGTTGTAAATCTCATTTTTAAGAAACCTGCAGCAGGCTTCATAGGCAGTTCTATCACCCATGTTAGATCCTGAAATCTCCACTGATCCTCACTACTGCTCTCCTGAAGGCAGTTTTGCTGTCTAAAAATTGGGTTCAATTGGATTTCCTAAGGCTCTTTTTGTCCTCTTTTCCATGGAGATTGGTGACAACACTCCACTCTGCAGCATTTGGGCTCACTGCATTTGTGGGGGTAAGTAAAACCATTCCCGTTACCTTGCATATAATCTGCGGAGTCTAGATTGGATTATTTGGTATGAAAACTTTAAGGTATTATATCATTATTTTTAGCAGCATCACCTAATTGAGGAATGGATAAGAAACATCTGAGAATTTACTATCTTTCCCTATTGACTCTGTTAACTGTAATTCTATGATCGAAAAAAAAAAATCTTAGAAAGAGTAATAGTTGAGAATTTTAAGATTCTCTCTCCTTTATCTCCCAACATATCATTAAGCTTTGGATTCACAGAAGCAAAATGGCCTTAGATGATGAAGATATAGATTATGGACTGAGGGCTACATAATTAAACGTGTAAGATATCAAGGTAAAGTACCAGAATACATAAAGAGGATAATTTCTTTAGTCGGCAAATGGGCAATAACAGGAAAAGAATTTTTGTCTTGGGATAGTGAGCAGTTGTATAAACATATGATGCAAAGGCTTTTTCAAATAGACATAACATTGCCATATGTTCCAGCTGAAAACTGCAGAGGGACTTGGGAAAATCAGAATGATTTAAGATCGCCTATATACATCTCTGCCACCACTTGGTTAGCTGAGCCCAAGCAGCTGAAAGTAAGGAGCGTAGTTAAATAGGGACATGTTGAGAGACCAGAGTGTGCCCCAGAGATTGGTGTGTTGATAAAGAAAGCCATCAAACATCACTGGCAGACTGCTGCCTCCCTTAAGACGTGGTAGCATGTGTGCACTGCCTCTGGTCTCTCTGTTCCTTGGTGCTCGTGGCATGCCTTCCTCCAGGTTCAGATGGGAGCTGCTTAACATGGCAAATGAGGTTTGGACTGTGGGGAGTGTGTGGATTTGCACTTCTTCAGGACTGAGTTACGAGAAAGAGACAATGCCGCCAGGGTGTCAAGAGTCCACTGAAGCAAACACCTCTCTACATATCGGGGAGGCAGCCTAGAAAGCAGGAACAATGAGAACAGCAGCGCCTCAGTGCCATGTGCAGGCTGTGTCTGCACAGCATCAAATCCACCAACGGCAGCGTGAAACATTTAACACCCACCAATGTTGCGTCTGCAGAACCTAGCTAGTGTGTTTGTTTTCTCTTTGTGATTGGAGTGAACAATTGCAACCTGTAGGCACAGCCACCCTGTAAAAAATTGATACCTGAAGACGAACCATTGAATGTCAGTGGTGTAGACCAGCACTCTGCATTTCACAGAGTGGGGGAAGTGAGATTGATGAAGGAAGTAAATTAGATTACTAGTAGCCTAGATTTGAAGGGGCAATCTGCTCCAGGGAGGTGGTTTCATTAATCTCTATGTGGTCTAATAATCAGTAAGATGACAAGCAATGATCCTTCTGAAAGGTGTTCTTCCCTCATTCAGAGACTCCTACCCATTCATACCCAGTCTTTTTATTGTCTAATTCTTTAATAAAAAGGATAAAGTGGTGACCTTTCCTGGCCAGAATTAATCAGGTGGCCCTTGAAACTTGAATGGACTTGGTCATCCCTTAAATGTTCCTTTCAATTTGCTTCTGTTGCTATCCACAGTCTTTTCTCAAAAATAAAAACCAAAGCTGTATAATTTGAAACTGCTCAGCCACAAGAATATAAATGGAGAGCTGAGCCAAGCTACTTAAAATTATGTCTCTGAAATATTCATTCATACTTGCATGCATTTTCTTGTTTGTTTTCTTATTTTTTATGCTACATAGCATTTGATGGGCTCTCAATTTGAATCTTTCTTCAGTTTTAGAAATCCTCAGAATCATTTCTTCCTATATTTATTCCCCTTCCAATTCTATTTTTCCTATGAGTCCTACTCTCTGGATGGTGGAACCCCCAGATTTCTCCTCGTCATATCTCTGAAATGCCTCCCATCACTTGAACTCACCACTTCATTCATCAGGTGAATTTCTTATTTCAGCAATCACATTTTTTCATTTCTAAGAAGTTTTAAACAGCCAGATCTTATTTCTTGAGTATCACTTCTAGTTTAATAATCTCTTGTCCATATACCATGTTTACAAGAACCTTCTTTATCTCTCCGATGATATCATCTATTGTTAAAATCCTTTTTTGTATCATTTCTGTTATTTGTCATCCCTAGGGTGTACAGTTTTTCTATTTGTTGTATTAGCGGGCTCTCTCTCTCATTGTGTTGGGCATCCTTAGGTGTTGGGCAGTTCTTGGCTGTTCACTGCCTTAGTTAAGGTTCCTTCAACATAGAGCCTGCAAATCGGTTGCTAATTAGTTTATTTGAAAGGAATCCCAGGAAGATGCAATGAGAGTGAGAGACGGAAGAAGGAAAGCCAATTTGAGAGAGCATTTGGAGCTTACTCAGTTCCCCCAGGAACTCTGAGAAGTGTACCGAATGCCTCCCACATCTGTTTGCTAAAAGAATAACACCTCCCAGGAGTTGAGCGCTGCCCCTGGGGGTGCTGACTCCTCCCACACTTTTGACTGGGTTGCTCTATGGGCCAAAGGGGTTCCCTCAGTTTTGAAGAAGGCCTTGGGCATAAAGCATTTCAGGTAGGCTCGACCAGCGTGTACCCAAACATCCATGAAACTGTACAAGTTGCCACACTGCTGTTGCGCACACTCATGGGAGGAGGACCTCTCCAGAGTGTGGCCTAGGTTGTGACAGTTTCTAACAGAATGACTTTTCTGGACTTGGGGCAGTGACATCAAGCCCAGCCTTTTAGCAGAAGCATCTTCTTCAGCCTGGCAGTGAGTCTACCCATCTACTATTACTTTCTTCAGAGTGCTTCTTTTTTCCTAGTCCACAGAGAGTTCTCATTCCCGTTTTTAGGAATGACTATGAACACTTTATTTTTTTCTAATGTTCTATAAAATATCTTGTGGGAGAGAAAGATTTCCACCTGTGCTCAGCCATCTGCTTAATGTGTAAATGAGCCTCTTCCATCATCCCTCGTAAAGCATCCCTTACAAGATCACAGACATTTCCCATTTCCCACCAACCTTGGGTTGCAAGAACAAGCCCTCATTTACAATCTCACCTCAACCTGGTTGCACCAATGTTGTCTTCCTCTCCCCTATCATCTCCCTGGAATTCAAAGTGTTAATGATTGAGGGATGATCCCCTGGCCCTCTGAAAAAGCCTCACAAGGACTGTTCAGCTCCGTCAATCTAAAACATTCCAAACCCTGGACTCTAAAATGATATCACAAAGTTTGATATCACTCTTTTTTCTGTTAATTAAGATTGCTGTGAGTTGTTACCGAGCGGTATTAGTCTGCTAGGGCTGCTATGACAAAGCATCACAGACAGGGCGGTCCCAGTTCTGGAGGCTGGAAGGCCAAGCCAAGGAATCGATGGGTTGGTTTTACCTGAAGTCCCCCTCCTTGGCTCACAGACGGCTGTCCTTTCCTGTGTCCTCAGGTGGCCTTCTGTCTGGGTCTCCCTCCTTGGCTCATAGACGGCTGTCCCTTCCTGTGTCTCTAGGTGGCCTTCTCATCTCAGTCTCCCTCCTTGGCTCATAGATGGCTGTCCTTCCCTGTGTCTTCATGTGGCCTTCTATCTGTACTCATCATGTCCAAATCTCCTCTTTTTGTAAAGACCCCAGTCATATTGATTATGATTTACTCTCATGACTCTTTTTAACAGAATTACTTTTTTAAAGACCCTGTCTCCAGATACAATCCCATTCTAAAGTTTGGGATATTAGGTTTTCAACACAGGAATGTTGGATAGACATGAGTCAGTTCCTAATACACACTATTTAGAATTCTCCAGATTTTACTTCAACATCGTTCAGATGCAATCAAACATTATTCCAATCCCCTTTTCACTTTAAATAGAATGAGTTACTATTGCCACAGACTTAAAAACACTGGTATTATTTTCTCTGATTCTTACTAGAAAAACATTTCTCCTAATAATTCCTTGGAGTATGCAGAAAGGAACACAAGAACATATAGTAAATGGAGAGGATAAAGTCTTTAGGTCAAATCTAAATGCAGCAAAACCTCTTTAATATGAGATAATATTCTCCACCTTACATGAGAGGATGAAGCTAAGTTTTAGAATAGTTTTAAATTTACTTTTAATAATAATATATACGTCTTGTTTAAAAAAATTAACCAAACAGTTCAAAGGGATAGAAAGTGTAAAGAATGTCTTCTCCCACCTCAACCTTCAGTTCCCAGTTGTCCTTCCCAGAGGCAACCACTATTATCTGCTTCTTAATTATCACTCCAGAGATATTCTATGCGAATACAAGCATGTATATTAATGCGTCCTTTCTGCTTCTGCAGCTGGGGGTATACTGTATACACATTTTGCGTTGTGCCTTTTCCACTTAACACTCTCGGAAATTAGGCCATTTCACAGGAATAAGCTAAACCTAATTTTTTTCAAAAGCTGCATAATGTTCTTTTGGGTGGGTGTACAAATAATATTCCAGCCATACTGTTCTGATGGACATTTAGGTAATTCCAGCCATGTGTTACCATCAAATAGCCTTCTTTATACAACCTTGCACAGACATGTAACTTACAGTTTCACCGTAGAAAGATAAGTTTCTTAAAACACACATAACATTTAAACTTACAGTTTCACTGATAGAAAGATAAGTCTCTACCAGTGAAACTAAGTTCAAATGTTATGTGTATTTTTAATTCTGAAATATGTTGATAGATTTCTCTTCAAAGACTTGGCATCTATTTAGAATCTCGCCAAAAATCGATGTGACCACTTCACACCCTGTTAATCATACTACCATCAAACTTCTGAAAATATGTTAGTTTTGTAGGCAAATTGTGGTATATTATTATTTTCCTAATCTGCAGTTCTCTAATTATAAGTGAAATTGAACATTTTTTCTATGCATAAAAACATTGCTATTTCTTTTTTTGAAAACTGCGTGTTCATAATCTTTGTTCATCTATCAACTGTTTCTCTTTTCTTAATTGCTAAATAGGTTTTAAATAAACATAATGTTTAGTATTTTTGGAATAAATATCAAATGAAAAATATAGGTTTCCAAGTCTTCTTAATTCTTCTATGTCTGCCTTGATAAATAACAGGGAATAATAGATCCCTGTTATCTATCCACCACTAGATAAGGAGTCTCAATGCTACCACTATTGCAAAACATTTCAATAATCCTAATAAATGGAAAGATACACAGCATTCATTGATGAAATAACTTAACAGTAAAAGATGTCAGACCTCCTTAGCTGATCTCTATATGCAATGCAGTCTAATAAGTATTCCAAGCAGAACTTTTGAGGAACTCTACAAATTCATTCTGCAATGCAGTGAAAGAATACAAGTATACAAATAGCCAAGTTAATTTTGAAAAAGAAGAGCAAAGAAAAAGAAGCATAATCTGTCATAGAATAATACATCTACAAAGTTTTAGCCGGGAGTTGGGGTGCCTGTCATCCCAGCTACTCGGGAGACTGAGGCAAGAGAATTGCCTAAGCCCAGCAGTTAGAGGTTGCTGTGAGCTGTGACACCACAGCACTCTACCGAGGGCAATAAAGTAAGACTCTGTCTCAAAAAAAAAAAAAAAGAAAGAGAGAAAGTTTTAAAAGAAACAACATTATGACAGTAAAAGGCAATTGATGAATAAAACATAAAAGCTCTCAAAAAACATGAAAATAGCATATTGTTTTGAAAATAATGTAGGGAAAATTCATGCACTCTATGGAATGTATTGAATTGAATATTGAATTTCCATATATACCATGTTCAAAGAGGATGCCAGAAGGGATAAAGACCTAAATATGAAAAGTAAAATTAAAAAGGAAACACATGAATATGTGGGAATGTAAATTAGGAAAGCCATTATGGAAAACAGTATGGGAAGTTCCTTAAAAAACTAAAAATAGAATTACCCAATAAGCCAGCTATTCCACTTCTGGGTATTTGCCCCAAATATTTGAAATCAGGTTGTCAAAGAGATGTCTGCACCCCCATGTTCACTGAAGCACCATTGACAGCAGCCAAGATTGTGGAATCAACCCAAGTGTCCACCAGCAGATGAATGGATAAAGAAAATGTGGTGTATATACACAATGAAATACTGTTCATTCTTTACACAGAAGGAAATACTGTCATCTGCAACAACATGGATGGAATTGAAGAACATTATGCTAAGTGAAATAAGTCAGGCACGGAAAGACAAATACTGCTTGTTCTCCCTCTCTGTGAAATCTAAAACAATCAAACTCATAGAAGCAGAGAGTAGAATGGTGATTACAGAGGCTGGGGAGCAGGGGAATGGGAGATTGTGGTCAAAGGGTACAACATCTCAGTTAGATAAGACGTATACTTTTTTTTTTTTTGTATTCTGTTGCATAGAGTGTTGAATACTTGAGGTGATGGCTATGTTAGCTAATTTGATTCTATTATTCCATATTCATAAATTAGAACATCATTTAGTACCCCATAAATTTAGGCAATTATGAATTGTCAATATGCAATTTAAAACAACTCTAGAATTAAAAAATGAATAAATAAACCTAACAGAAGAAAATGTTCAGGATATTCTTAAAACTTTGGGGATAGGAAGAGACTTTAAAATAGATCCTTCAAGTACAAAATGTCTAGCTGTCTATAAAGTAAAGAACACTATAGAGACAGAGAATAGCAGACGATGGTCTGGGAGAGGATATTTGTAACTTCTAAAACTGAGACAGGAGTAATATTTAGAATATGCTACAAACTCCTGGAATAGGAAGTTAATAAGAAGACAGATGCGCAACAGAAAACTGAGCAAAGCACATTATCATGCAGTTCACAGCAGGGAAAACCTAAATGCCTATGAGTTGGTTTAGGTCAGGTTTCCTGCAAGGCAGACCCGGCAATGAAAATCATAACAAAGGAAGTTGATTAGCAAGTGCTCTCAGGATCAGTGCTTATTACCATGATTTGGACATGGCCTGTTTGACCTCACCAAATCTCATATTGAAATTTAATCTCCAGTGTCAGGAGGTGGGACTTACTGGAAGGTGTTTGGGTCATGGGGGCAGATCCCTCATGAGTGGCTTGGTGCTATTCTCAGGGTGGTAAGTGAGCTCTTCCTCTAATTGAGACTGTATTGGTTCTGGGGGGATGGATTAGTTTCCAAGAGAGTGGGTAGTTACAAAGCCAGGATGCCCCTCATGTTTGAACTCTCTTTGCACATACCTACTTCCCTTTTGATCTTCTCTGACACATTTTGACTTAGCGCAAAAGCCTTCTCCAGAAGCCAAGCATTTGCTGGCACCAGGCTTCTTCCACACCCTGCAGAACCATAGGCTGAACTAACCTCTTGTCTTTATAAATTATCCAGCCTCACGTATCCCCTTGTAGCAACACAAAATGGATAAGACACCTGTAAAAGAAGGAAAGGAAGAAGGAACAGGCAGAGGGAGATGTTGTTTTGTGATTCAGTCTCTACAGAGGACTCAGCCCACCTAAGGGGAGCTCCAGAGCTGAAAATAGTGTGGCAGATTGAATTTTTGAAAAATGCCTCGAATAATGTCTAGTATACTACATGCTTTTCCTCCAATGTCACTGTGACACTTTTCCTACAGAAAAGAAGAGTCTATATCTTCTTTCCTTCCCTTTCTTGATTCTTTGGAACAACAGGGAATAATAAAAGCAATGCAATATGGCCTTTAAGGATGGATCGTAAAAGGTGATATAGCTTCTAGCCTATTCGTATGCATACTTGTTCATGAAAGAGCTGCCAAGTAAACAGTGAGACTGGCCTGAGACCATCATGCTATGAGAAAGCCCCACCTAGCCTGGATGGGGAAGCGCATGGCAAGGCCCTGAGATTACATGAGGAGAGAGAGATGGTTCGTTAGCTTGCAGCTGATTTGGATCTCTGTTCTTTCAGCTACAATCCCTAGCTAGCTGAAACCCTGTGAGAGACCCTAAGCCACAACTTCCTGGCTGACCCTTTCTCAAACTCCTGACCCACAGAAGCCTTGCACAGTATGAACTGATCGCTGTTCTTTTAAGTCACTAAGTTTGGGGGTTATTTGATATGTAGCTGATAAGTAGCAAGAGATAACTAAAATGCTTGGCCCTTCAGAATTGTCCTAAATTGGGGCAAAGGGGCTAGATTTTATATGCCTACATCTACCCATCATTGAATAAGGACTGGCTTGGAAGCCAAGAGGGAGTTTGGGCAAAGTGGCTTTCTTCTGCCAAGGGCAATTGGAGCTCAAAAAGAGCTTCCAGAAGAGGGTTGTCAGCTAGCAAAACTCCCAGCAACTTGGAATAAATCCTTCAGTCTTGAAACAGGATGTGGATGGCATAGCATACCATCAACACACTCCACTGCTTGTACCACCACTGAAATTCACTTCTTTTTATAAGTTCTGCGAGTTCTGTGGGATGCTGGTGGGTCCTTTTACCTGGGAGAAATTTAAATGAGGAAGGTCCGTGGAATGCCTCTCATCCTTTACTGCTGCAGCTAAGGCTCCAATGGCTTTTCATCTTTCTCTCATTCGTTGTCATCCATTCTAGATTCCCACAACCTCAGTGACTTACTTCGTGGAGTAACTCAGCCCCTCATCACTCAAAAGTCTAACTCCTAGTCACCAAGGCTGTCTGTGGAAAATAGAATTATCCATTTATATCGAAAATTGGGCAAGAGAGTAACAAGATACCAAAGTGAAACTTCTGAGTGATAAATATGTTCTTCACCATTGTATTCTGTACTAGAAGCCCTATTTCTTCCTGAATCACAGTTGGTCTGATGAGACATTAGCTGGGATCCCACATTGGTGGATCAAATGTTCCATAAACCCTCAGATAGTGGTGGCAGCAAAGACTATGAGAGAAGGAAAGAATATGTATCTCTTCTAGTGAAAATAAATAGATCTCCCTTTCAGGGTGGAGGGTTTCAAGATACTCTACTTGTCATCAAGTGATTCATCAAGAGATGGTGCCAAACTGTAGGGGCTCAGTCTTGGTTTCTGCTGCTGGGTCAGCCTTGGTGAGTAGGATCCAGGCAAAGGAGCTTGTGCACAGCTTCCATCCTGTCACCATGGCTATTTAATTCCTGTGCCCATTATGCCAGGCACTGGGATAGCTAATGATACAGCTGGTTCCCATTCCCTGACCAACTTACTGTGCCAGTGTGGTTTTTTAGCTCCTCCCATGGCAGATGCTCTCGGGTGGGCATTATCATGTGTAGGAGACCAGATGATTCAAGGGAAGGAGAAGGAAGAGTTAAGCTTTGAATGCTCTGTAACTATAAGAAACACCTGTGACATAACATCTGGATAACACCTTGGTGATAAGGGCATGGGGAAGGGATCTGGCTCTCCTTAACCCGAGAACAGAAGCATGAGTGCTTGGTAGTCTTCACACATATGGTACAAATAGCCAAGGGATCACGTCTATAAAGAGCTACAGGAGAGATTAGTCTGGGTTCATTCATTCTCTCATGGACTCGCTCACTCTAACTCTTTTGCTCCTCCTTCTCGGAAGGCACCTGTTCGGTGCCCCAAAGGCTGCTAATATTTGCTCTCCTACTAAGTCTCTCTTTCTCTCTCTCTAAGATGAATTGCCCTCCAGTAACTAAGGGGAGCTGATCCTAAGCAAGGTAGCACAGTGGTTCATGTCCAGACAATTATATTGGCCGGGGCTGGAGACCTGGCCAGTCCCAGGCCCTGACAAATCATGTAATATTTTCACATCTCATGCTCACCCCCCTGTGTCAAGGTGTATGCCTCTACCCTAGACCATGTTGCTCCAGAGATCTTGTGCCTCTATTATTTTTAGGATCTGTCATCTTTATTATTGTCAGTAAACCCAAGTATTCCAATCATTCTCTTTCAGGTCCCTGATGAACTGGTCAGATCATTTTCCATTGCCAAGTTCAACGAATAAGTTCATTTCTCTTTCTAGCCTTGGGCCATTCTCTTCCTAACATAAAGAAGATTACTAGGTATGCCAACCAAAATTTAGCCCATTTGTAGGTTTTTTCCTCACAACTACATTTCAAGGCTATCTGTGATTGAGTTGCATTGTGGCTTCTATTCCTGTCATCTACTGATTATCCAAAATGTAATGGCTTAAAACAACAACATTTGTTTTTCTCACATATCTTAAAGTTGGGCAGGACTTGCTGGGAACAGCTTGCCTCTGCTCCGTGTAACAGGTGGGGCAGCTGCCAGCTGGGAGTGGAATCTGAGAAGGCTTGCTTACTTACATGTCTGCTGGTTTATGCTGGCTGCTCACTGGGTGCTCAGCTGCTAGGAAGGCTGAAAGACCTACACATGCCCCTTTAATACAGCTATTTAGCTTTCTCAAAGCTGGATGCATTCTTCTAAGAGCAAGCAGGCATCTCAAGTAGAAGGAAGAGCTAGGAAGGAAATATGGTACCTTTTATGACCTAGTCTTGGAAATCACTCTATGTCACTTCTGCCTCATTCTATTGGTTATGAGTGAGCTAGTAAGGTCAGCCCATACTCAAGAAGAGAAGGATTGGACTTTATCTTCTGATAGGATCAAAAGAATGTTATGGAAGGGCAAAGAATTTCCACCACTGTGTATGCTCATGACCACTAGATTTCTAAAATTTTCCTATATGTTTAGTCCCTAATCTCTGTAATGTTCATCTCAAACCCTCTTAAGCTTATGAGTCTCAGCTGTGGCTTCCAATGTGCCTGCTACTTCTTCCTACATTTAGTCAAGTTAGCGGATCATTGATGAAATGGAAAGGTGAGAGGTTCTTTAGGATGTCTAGATACCCCAGGTTCCTTCTGACTTTATGAAAAAAAATGTCTGGATCATTCCTATGTATCATGTACAGACTATACATGAGTACTGTTTTCTGTTTCAAGTGGATGAAAACTTCATCTGGTCCTTTTTCTGATTGATGTAAACAGAACACATCACCACATCAGACACTGCAGCCTACACTCCCCAAGTCATCACCATGTGCCCTAACAGAGACACCACACAGGGTCCTGCAGACGCAACGGTGCCATGCTTGGAGTAGTCTCGTGTCATCCTTCAGGTTCCATCTGACTTTTGTAGATGCCAGACTTGTGAATTAAATAGAGATATGCTAGGGACCACCTCTAAATTATGTAGGTCCTTAAGGGAAACACTATTTTCTGCTATACCACATATCACAAGGTCAAAATTTTTTTTCTATAATTGCTACATTAGCAGGGTGGGCATACTTTCAGAGTTTGCCTTATCTCACTGTGACAGCTCTTATTTTATAAAAAAAAGAAACTGATACAGGTTTCTGCCGGCTCCCAGTTACATCCATTCCAGGGAAATGACAACGGCATGGGTTTGTGGACCCACGGGATCTTCTATGAGCCCAACCTGGGCAAAAATTCCATTGTTGGCTTAGTTCTCAACTAGCAATTGACTAGCAATGGGGCCCTGAGGACTGCAGAGCCCTTAGAGGAAGCACTGGGAAATTCTTACATATCCCCTGGGATAGTGGTACAGGGCTCCTCCTCCTGGGACTCTGGCCTCTCCTCCAGCTCAGGGGGTCTCCAGTCAGAACACTTTTTGTCAGAAACTAGACAAAAATATTTTTATTTGGGCCACTATGTCTAGTCTCCCAATCAACCAGCCTTTGTTTCTTTTCCCTGTATAAATTGAGCAGTCCCCTCACTGGCTTTCTACCAGGCTTGTCTCTAGGGACACTGGGTTCATTAATCACCTCCACAGTTCCCCATAGATTATAGTTCTCTGGCTGCCACTCAGACTGCCCCCCCTTTGAAATAATCACATCTGACTTGCTTCCGATGATTAAACGAAACCCCCTCAGTATCTTTGACCCAGGCATCTCGTGCTTCTATTGTTCTGTGACCCTATCATCTCTGTAATCGTCAGTAAGCCCAGTTCTGTTATTCTGATTATCTATTTGTGCATAGTGGCCTTCAACAACCAGTTTATTATACCCTATGATATTGAGATATGAATTTTGGCAGAGCTCAGCTGAACAATTCTTCTGTTTCAATTGACACCAACAGGGTCAGTCTGCATCATTCACCTGGCTGCTGGAGCAGTATAGAAGGTCCCAGGTGGCTCCTTGCACATGCCTTATGACAGCAGGGATGAATGGGCCCTTTTCCTCACCATGTATCTCTCTGGCAAGGTATTTAGTTGGACTTTTTACATGTTGGTTCAAAGTTCTAACACCAAGTATTCCAAGAAGCCCAGGAAAAAAAACTTCAAGTTTTTTAATGATCTTGCCTTGCCAGTCCCCAAACTTCATTTCTTCTCATTTCTAATGGTAAAGAAATTCCCTAATGCCAGTCCAGTTGCAAACAGAGAATTAGATTCTACCTCTTAATCAGTGAAATAGTAAAGTATTTGAGGCTGATTTTAATCTACCACAAATAATATCTTTTACTGTCAACTTTAGATTAGAAAAGAAAGCCACTTTGGGCTGACAATATTCTATAAGTCTCTCAAGTTGCTGAACATCTTGTAAGTGGAGGCAATGACTGCCCTTGTTACAGACTATCTTTTTAAAGGTCTTTGTATAGCAATCAGCCTTGGAAGCCAGAGATACTCTCTGTCTCAGAGGCAAAAGCAGAGCAAGCTGTTAAAACGAGGGGCCCAAAACTCAAGTTCCCTCTCCTGTAACATAACCCACAGTATATTCAGGTGTCACCTGGCCTTCTTTGCATTACCCCAAGGGAAGGGGTCATTGGAGAACTGGTGCAAACACTAATATTCTCACTACTGCAATTGCTGTGAACAATGAAGTCCTTTGTCTCTGACCCAGGAGTCTTGTAGTTTCTGCAAGCATCCCTGACATTATTGTAAGCTCATTTGTTAGCTTACAAGTAGGGTTAAATCTAATATCCTTCAAAATTCTAAATACCATTATTGAGCTCCTTGGAGACTGTGGTGTACCTCTCAGCAGTACATCCCTTACTGTGTTGGTAAATAGACTGTCCTCTGAACTTTCCAGTGGAGGATAGTCATCAGTTAAGGGTTCCAAATCTTTCAGAGAATATTTACTCTATAGGCCTAAATCTCTGAGTGTTTTCATCTTCTTCCATGGCAATTCTAGCATTTATACTTCATGTAGTCTATTCCATTGTTTTCTCCATGCTTCTAAGAGACACTCTAGTTGTGCATTAAAACCATTTCCCAGGGTCTCGGTCAAGGACTAAATTCCAAATCCCATAAGAGTGTAACCATATGAATGAAGTCTCCCTTATTCAATTTTGTTGTCTGCTTTCCCAGTCCAGCATTCTTGGAAGCCATCCCATATGAACTCTCTCAGCTCCCACTGGTGAACGTTGGCTGGACGCTGCTTTCCCTTCACAGAAGGCTTCCTTTCTTCCCTTCATGGATCCAGCATTCCCCCAGCTGGGTTATCTTATGACTTTATCCCAGTCGTTAGTCTGGTAGACAGGAGGAGAAATAGGGGAAAGGGGGAAATTTTGATGGGGATTCTCTTTACCTATAAGGTAGAGCCCTCTGCATATCCCCAGTTAGAGACAGCACCAGCCTCTAACAGAAAGGAGCAGGCCAGCTCAAAATTTTCAAGTGCATCCATTGTACCCAATTTGTGCCCTGGGCTTGACACAGCAGATCTACCTAGATTGACAACTAAAATGTCTCTGGAGTTTTTCCTAATTTTCTGTCTATGACCTGGGCCTAGGCTTCAGCTTCCTGTTCTCCAGAAGTAAAATGTATAGCTTAACACCATTTATGTTGATGGACGGCACACCACTCAGCATATTTTATAACAGACAGACAGTACAGTACACCCACTCTCACATTCACGTACATCCAATCTATTTGAGGGAATTTCTACAGGGAAGGGGAAAGAGGATAAGAATAGGGAAAAGAGATAGGTGAAAAATGTTATCAAATACGACAAACAGGAACCTTGCATGGACCAATGATCAACTCCTTTGTACTTGAGGTCCAAAATGAGAATAGTAGTAAGTATATTAAGCAAGTGGGTGAAAATCTGCTTTAACATAATTTGAAATTAAAAATCCAATAGGAAGAAAGTAAAAATGGTTAGTAGAATGGCCCTTAAAAAATTCTCTCTAATTAGAAAAACACCTCACAAAGCTTTACACTTAGGATGACACAGCTTCTTACTTAGACAATCACAGACATCCCCAGTTCCTAGAACACAGAGATATTCTGTAAATGTTGAGTGAATGAATCAAGTAAACACCTAAGTGAATGAATGAAATGAACGAGTATACATTTTAGCAGATAATTAAATGAAATGAAGATGAGAGGACGATACAAGGTATAAGAATAAACCACACTGTGGAAGGAAAGCTCACTAATCAATACTGGAGCTAAAAGCTGTTTCTTCTTTAAAAAAAAAAATTAGAAGAGCTAAGAAAAGAAACTAAAGGAAGAAAACTTGCATCTGATTGTCCTAGCTCCTTTGTTCAAAGAGGTGGGCACACATTTGATCTCGAACAAACCCCAGTCAAAGCCAGTTACAAAAGATGAATTATTTGCCTGTTCAGTAGACTCTAGACAGTGGTTCTCAACCTTCCTAATGCCGCAATGTATTTTCACCATTACAAAGGGGTCGTGATCCACAGTCTGAGAACCATAGCTCTAGAACATTACTCATTTCTCTTTGTTTCATGGAGGAAAACGAACATGTGTATCCACATCAACAAGGAGAAGGAAAAGACCCATTGCCCCTTCACAATACACTTCTTTACAAGAACACAAGGCTCCTCTAGGGTTTTTCTGGTTGGGGAGTCATCTTTAACCCCCTCACTTCAAATTCCTCCCTTCCATGGTTATCCCAACACACCTCGTGTTACCATCCACAGAGAGGAAGCCAGCTGTGATAGCGCCTAAGGATTATCAACTGGAACAAACATGCTAAAATCATTTGGTCAGCCTAACAAGAGTTTTCAAACCCTAAATCCACAGGAATTGGAAATAGAAATTACCAACTCCTTTATCAAGGACCAAGCCCAATAGGAATTCTATTGAAAATTCCCAGGACCTGCCAGGACACTTTCCTGGCCCCCCTTCTGATCTGCCTCTCTGCATCTCCTGCATTAGTGGTCTCCAAGAAATTCCACTAGGATGCAGAAAGAAAATTTTTATAAATCCTTATTACATTTAATTGATGTCTCTTTTCTAAAAGAAAAAAAATCCCTACTTGTGTATGCTTTATATTCCATATACTATATTATTACTGTGGTACAGATATGTTCCTTAGATAAATGTCTGTGTGTGTATTTGCAAATAATGATCAAACACTTTTACTGCTGAGATAAGATCCTGAAGGTCTGGAATCTCCGCCCTTGGTCTCCCTGGTGTGTCCTTTCCCCCCACTCAGATGACTGGGGATCTCTGACTGCTCCTCACAGCTCTATTTTTCCAGCCTTTTATTGTTTGTCTTTGCCTTGGTTCTATTCCTATAACGTCCTCTCTTTGTCTGGAGAACAGTCTTTTCCCTCTATTGTTAAAGCTCTTGTCCCTTCCCAGACTGAAAAGCTTTTGGTTCTCAATGTTCTTTCTGAACTTACAATGGAGCTGTCCTGCCTCCAGTCCTATGTGAGGCTTGGCGTCTGATCACCAACCTTGCTGGCTGAGTAGGGAGGGGACCCAGGCTGAGCACTGATCTGACCTCATTTTCTTGTGCCCCTACTAGCTTTCTCCTTGCTCCTTCACTCATATTATTGGTCCACTTGTTTCTCATGACATGCTACAAGGAAAAATACAACTACTTGCCGAGGTAAATGTCCCATCCACTATTCTGGAGGCTCTCTCCTTTCCAGGTGTTACAGATGCAACCATCTTTATTATGATGTGTCATAGATGTGACTCCAACTTTCCTTCTGGTAGCAGCATAAATAGAAACTCAGTAGACTACTGATGCACATATAGAAGGAAGACTCTATTTCTAATAATAGAGGAAAGGGGAGTAAATCTAAATAAGGTAAAGGCCAATAAAAATTCAAACAAATTATAGACTGAATTAAGAGCTAAACATAAGTGCTACTATGAGCAAGAAGCTCAAGAGTCTACACATGGTGACTTACCCATAATTTGTGTTCAATGCATATTGATTATCCTGATTGCACATTATTCATTCAAAGCAGAAAAATAATCTTTTCCTTTATACATTGCTTCTGTGTTTTCATTTTTAAAAAATCCATAAATGTATGTTTTTCTTTTATAATTAGTCCCAGAGCATGAAACAAAATCAAGTTTGTATGAATGGAACATCTTCCCACTTGAGCAGTCACAGCTAAATTTTGGAAAGACACAAAGGGAGTGTATCTATAGCTTGGAAAACCTTTTTCTTTATTGTTCAAACCAGGGCACTTTTGAGAGTGAAAGAAGATAATATCATAAATAGAATGAGATAACAGCCATGCTGGGATCACTCCAAGCAAACCAGATATCATTTGGCTTCCTACCTATAACTAGCCAACCTGAAGGCCACAAGGATTTAGACCCATATTGTCACTCAACCAATCACAGACCCACTACTTGAGGATTAGTCAACCTCAAATGGAAAAGAAAATTTTTCACTTGTATAAATTACTGAAGTCTACCACAATGTTTTTGTTAACCTGTAATCAGAATTGAGTTCTAATAAATTTCTCTTTCTCTTAGTCTGCCATTCATTCTGATTCTATTACTGAATTTTACAGTTGCTAGCTGTCCTTTTCTCTTTTCTTTTTCCCTCTTTTCTTCTTTTTATACATTCAACTCACATTTTTCTGAATCTTATTTTCTTAAACTCTCATGAACTTTAGAAACTAATGACCACTCACTACTTTTCAAACCACTATATTTTCCCGTTTTTCAGTACCCAATTGCTACCCCTGCTCTGCCCCAGTTTCTCTCCTTCCTCTCTGGCTCCTTCCAGCCTATTCTTTCTCCATCTGTTTCCTCTTTTCTCACCTCTTATGCACCCCTGGGAAGTCCCACCAACTCTCCTAGTTTCAGCTGCCATCTACTTGTAGCTAACTCGTAGATTTTCACCCCTGTCCAGACCTCCATTTGCTCCTGTGTTCCAAACCTGTATAACTGGCTGCTATTTGAAGCCTCAACTCCACTGTCTCCTGACTCAGTCACTCCACTTCCAGACTTGCCTCTCTCTCGTCCCTTTTGTGACTACAGCAGGAGTGATTTCTGACCACATGCATCAGTTGAGCCAGCTGTTTCCTTGCTCTGAGATGCAGTTCAAGTAACATGAACTCCGTGTCCCTGCACTATCCAGCCACACCTCTCTCTCCACACTGCCTCACACCTCTTCCCTTGGGCATTGCATGTTTAGAGTTCTCCACACAACCAGGCTCATGCTTGCTTCCAGACCTAAACACATCCCATTGTCACTGTGGGGACATTTCTTCCTTCACCTGACTCAGTCCTACTCAGCCTACTTCTGCCGACCCAAACATCATTCCCTCAAGGAGCCATCTCTGATCCCCAAACTATTTAGGGTTCCTTCCTGTGTGCTCCTATGATACATTTTCCTTTTGTTAAGTTGTAACACATAAAATTGCCTTGTTGCAAGTCAATTAACTGTCAGGTAAAAGAAAATTCATATAGTTCAAGCTAATATTAAGACTTGAACCTAAGATACTGTAAATTCCCTTAGGGTAGGAATCTAGTCCATTGTGTGCACTTCCACACACAGTTCCTGGAACATTGCAAATGCTCAATGGATATTTGTTAATTAAATGAATGAATGAAGAAATAATTAACTCCTTTTTTTGAAATAGATCATCATTGTAATTGGCCTAATTTAAGCTAAAACAGTTTTCTTTTTAGTACTGAGATGGTTTTTCTGTTTTACAAATACTTGCCTATTCCTGTTTGATTAAATACTGAATAAATACAATATATACTGACTTTTAAACAGAGTACAAGTATGTGAACCAACAAACAATCTCTTGGTCTAGAGAGCACAAACTTGAATTAATTTTCTTTTTAAAATTTTTTATATTAAATTATAACTGTGTACATTAATGCATTTATGGAGTACAATGTGCTAATTTGATATACAGTGTGGAAAGCTTACATCAAACTTGTTAACATAGCCATAAAAAGGTCACCACTCTTCATGAGTATGAAGGCAGGCAAAGAATCCAGGAAAAACTGGATGCAAAAACTCCAATAAACTCTGAAGTTGTTTAGCCCCTATAGAAAATCTGAGAGTGACACCTTTGAAAATGTGACTCCTGAGGTTCCCCATTGAAAAAGACCTTAAGAATGGGGTATTTTCAATAAGGATCATTCAACAGGCCTATCACTTTGAATACTGGATAGCCTCTCAGAAGACTAATATGGGTATGCTAGCACTTTGCTAATTCCCATTAACTACGGAGTCCTTAGAGGATTGCTGCATTAATGAGGGAGGCATCGCCTCTACAGCGCCTGCAAATAGGGAAGGACGTCTTTGCTTCAGTTCTTCTGACAAGTGTGGCTCTGCTTGAATTATTTATGATCCTACACCACAGCATAGGAGCACTCACGAATGTTTGGTATGAGTAATGAAGTTTTAGTAATGAGAGCCTTCACTCCATCTTGCTGCTGTTAACGCTTACAGAGGAACCAGGGTGAGAATTTAAGGTTTTTGTGGATGGGTCAAGTAGGAATTAGCAGGATTCCCTAGGATAGAGCTCTAAATAATACAATGAACATAAATATCTACGAGTACGATACTTATTTTTTTTCCAGCTCTTTAATGGCCCTCTGAAGACCCTAGATGAACCACAAGGAAAATGATAAGAAATGAAGCAGCTAATGATAACAATAATTACGATAATAATATTGCTTGTAGAACTCTTTATGGATGTGTCTACACAAACATGTGAGATGGATACTGAGATAATTTCTAAATAATTCAGAACAAATAGCTTACAAGTGTGGGCAGAGAGAAGCGAAGAAGGAGATAGTTCATTTGGTCAGAATCTATATTGGTCAAATTTGCTGAATGATTTATCATATCACCTCTTAAAATTTCCAAGGCTACTATTTAATTCCAACTTGCACATAACTTTCTTTTGACTGAGGTCAAGTGATTTGATCTCTCTAAGAACAAACTTCTTTTTGTTCAGCAGATAGGGATCCAGTTTAGACTATTTGCCAGCCCTGGTGTTTCTCGTTCTATGATATTCTTGATCATAGACTTATTGTCACTTATTCTTTCAATAATACTTTAATGAGCAGCACCTACCATATCATAAGGACCAGGGAAAAATACATCCACAAAGCTGTCTAAAGAAAATATTGAATGTTCCCACTCTCCACAAAGCCTATCTTTACCTCTAATTTTCTACCCTCTGTTCCTCTTTGTTAATGCCTGTATTAGAGGTATAGTTGATAAATAAAGAGTGTATACATTTAAGGCATCAAACTTGATGTTTTGACTTACATGTGCGTATGAGTACAATGATCACCACAGTCAAACAAACATATTCATCTTCCATACTCACTACTTTCTTTGTGTTGTGTGTGTATGTGTGATGAGAATGTTTAACTTTTACCCTCTTTGCAATTTCAATCCAGTCACCTGCCTATAGGTATGCATCAAATCTTCAGAATTTATTTATTTTGCACAACTGGAACTTTGTGCTCCATGACCAATGCTTCCCATCCCCTCCTCCCAACCCCCTGCAACCACCATTCCGCTCTCTGCTCCGTGGGTTAGGCCTTTCTTAGATTCCACTTTATAGTGAGATCACGCCATGTTCATCTTTCTGTGCCTGGCTCATTTCACTTAGCATAATGTCCATCAGTCCCAAAGGCCAAATTATAGTCCATGCTATATCTATACCACATTTTCTTTATCTATTCATCTACTGAAAAACTTTTAGGCTGCTTCCATACCTTGGCTATCGTGAATATGCTGTAATGAATGTGGGGTGCAGACATCTCTTTGGGATCCTAACTTCATTTCCTTGGCTGTACACCCAGTGGTAGGATTGGTGTTTCATAGGGTAGTTCTGTTTTCTCCACCATTTTTCCGAAGTCCTCTTAGGAAGACTTACTGACTTGGGTCTGTGGAATCACAAAATTCCTCTGGGTTTCTCATCTAGTCCTGGATCCACATGCAGCCGAATAAAA
Source organism: Arctocebus calabarensis (assembly GCA_963573935.1). Taxonomy (NCBI): domain Eukaryota; kingdom Metazoa; phylum Chordata; class Mammalia; order Primates; family Lorisidae; genus Arctocebus; species Arctocebus calabarensis. The sequence continues at coordinate 76,530 of CAUYON010087348.1, forward strand.
AGCATCTGAGGTCAGGGACTGTAACTCAACAACGATAAGGGAAGCAAAAAAAATCACTGACAAAGCCTACAGACCTCCTGCACCCATGTGCTGTGCACTAACCTTGAAGAACAAAAAGGGAGCCCCAAACCCCACAGGGTAATAGGATGGCATAAAAGGGCTCCATCAAGTAAACTTCAGCAGCTAGCCAGAGTGGCCGGGTTGGGCTGCCCAAATAAAAGAGCAAATAACAATTCTGCTTGGGCAATAAAAACGAATGGAAAATAGAGTAGGAAAGACATTGTAAATTACTGGATATGCCAGATGGAAGTTGTCATTTATATCATAGCCTTAGCCAACCAAAGTAAAAGAAAAACTGATTTGAGAAAAATTCACTGCCTTCGGGATATGTTCTCAGTCCTCGCCTAGCTCCTGGGTCCAACCTTTGGATAAATAATTATATGTTTATACAAGGTTTTGTAGTTTTTCTCTTTTCCTGAAAAAATTGTACATGAGAAAGCCTAGTCTTTTGTGTAAAGGAATTTAGGGTTTGAGTCACTACTTCGATGTTTGTCTTTCTTGTGACACCAAAAATCTTCATTAATATTAACAAAACATTGGAAAATTTAAAAAATGGTTATATTCAATCATTCAGCAAATATGTACTTAATGTGCTTCTTCTGAGTCAGACCCCATTTTAAAGGGAGGACGACGCAGCAAGGACAAAATAGACACAGTCGCTGACCTAATGAAGCTCAGTCTCTGAGGGAGACAGGCAACTAACAAACAAAATAAATAAATATAGAATTTCAATCTATAAAGACAAAAAACTCCAGGTTTTTAGTCTAATGGTGACAGGGGTAGGGAGCATCTAATTAAGGAAAGATTTCCCCGAGGAAGTGACAGTTGATCTGAAACCTAGGGGATGAGAGGGAGTTCGTAGGGGATGCATAATTAGGGCACATGCCAGCTACCAACCACGCCGGCATCAGAAGGGGCTCGGCTCAACATATGGAGAAAACTTCCTGTGCCTGCACGTGGAGATTTACATTTTCAAAATGTTGCTTTGTTTATAAAAATAAAATGAATGGAAAATACAGGGTAGTGATTTTCTGGCAGAAATGTACCGATGAGGTGGCAGTAACTCTGATTGAACCTGAATAGTCTGGTTTGTTGGCAAAGTCAGAAAACTCATTTCTGAGACACAGAATACCTGCTTTCCTCTGGATATTTGTCTTATGTTCATGCTGCATTGTAAAATTATGTCTCAAGAGCTCCAAAGACTCTCCCTCCTGCTTCTACAGTGGTTTACTCTAATACTGAACTACCCTCAGTGCCAATATGTCTCTTCATAGAACACTCATTGTGCTTTCTTTCTGTTTGTGTTTCCAACAAACCTGTATGGGGGGCGGGGTGTGCACACATATTTATATAGTAAAAGCGAATCATCACTGTCTGCAGAAAAGTCTTTTGTATAATTTTGGAGATTAGCAAACTTTCCTCCTCTTCTGTCTAGAATGTACTATAAGTCACTGTGAGTGTAGAAAATCATTTTGGAGCCTTTGTACAGCTTCTGTCCCAACCTTCATTACTAGGGAATCAGCATTTCCTACACACTCACTGGACCAAAAACCAAAACAATGAGACTGTTAACAGGCAAAGAGTTCACAGTTTAATCTGGCAGACCAGCACCAACCAACCATCCTCTTGGAAATTCCCCTGCAGCAAAGCTACATCACACTACAAAGTGTCATTGTTCCTCCTTGATCGTTTCCCAACCTGGGCCCTCCTTTCCTATTCCTTTTCTCCCCTTCTGGCCTCATGCCACACTTGCATTACCAGGGTTTTTCATTTATGTTACCAGCCTAAACCTTTTGGTAATCTCTGTCCTCCATTCTTATGAATTACCACCACATGCTCTCACCATTAACAGTTTCCTCCTACATTTATTCATTAGCACCGCAAAGACTCTCATTGAAAACCCAATTCCTTACCTGAAAAAACAGCAAATAGAGCAGAGCTGTTCCTGAAAGGCAATATTGCTTTTATATAATTATATATACAATATTGTATACATATTGTGTTTGCAATTTTTCTCTATTTATGTGCCTGTCAAATTTCCATCTTGTTTCTCTACGACCAACTCTACCCAACGTATTTCAGCATGTGTCAAAACAACACAACATACACACTCAGAACAGGTTCAATGAACTGTTTCAGCTGCTTTTTCTTCTCATTTCCTTCGTCTCCCTCCAGGAATCCTTGGGCTTTGACAGTGGGAATTGCAAAACCCTCAGGGCAAGTCCCTTTGTGGCTCATTCTGCATCTTATTTAGTGCTGGTATCCAGAGGCTATAAGTAATTCCAAACAGGCCCGTGTCACAGCTAGTTCAGCTGACTCCCAACATCACTCAAATGTGTGGATAGTCTCCCTAACTTCGCTAATATGGCAGAGAGGGCAGTTGGGCAACGCTCGAGTTCAGTCCCAAGCACTAGCATGCAGATAGCTTAATGCGACTAAACTTGGGGCTCGTTGAATGATTCTCCATTCTCCACTCAGAATAAAAGAAAAAGCTTCAAATGCAGTCGGATGGAATCAAGTTAGGCACAAAGATAAATCCCCAGAGAAGACAGGTTGATAAACACTGGAAGAGCTCACCACAGGAACTAGAGGAATGTGTTTTCCCTAGTGACTCTACTTTTTTAAGTCCATTTTCTCTAGCTTTGGGATACAAACGGTCCTCCTCAAACCCAAGAGGGACACCGGCATCTCATTTCTCTCCTTAAATGCCACTTTTTCTTTGGAAAGGCCTTTCCCTCCCCTGCATTCTAATTAGATCTGCCCTTTTTGTCTGTTTCTTCTTATGTTGTTATTTCCCTCTCCTCTCTTAGAACAACTTATAATTATACACTTACTGACTTGCATTTTCTTTGGACAGCCAGTCGTTAAACATGTGCCAGCACACCACTGCTCCTAATCATCCTTCCTGCTTCCCTTTTTGCTCCCACGTAGCAGCCAAATTGAACCTTGAAACACTTGAATCAGCTCAAGGCGTCTCTCTCCTTAGTAAAGTATCTCAAGAATGGAAAAACAAGCATCCCATGTACTCAATAGTAATTTGAATCCAGTAGATGAACAGCTACCGGCCCACATGAAAGGAAAAAGACAGTTATATTCAGGAAGCGGGGAGGGGAGGACACACATGTACATGTAGGGTGTACAGCACACCTGCTGGGTGAAGGACTCAAATACATCACAGACTTGTCCTAACAGGTGCGAACAGTGTAACCTAACCCTATGTACCCTTATAATGATCAAAATAAAAAATCTAGACGTTTTGGAAGAAAAAACTAAACTTTTCCCAACGGCTCACCATTTCACTCCATTAAAGAACAAAATTCTTACCACAACTCAAAAGTCTCCGTAGGATCCGCCAAGTCCCACTCTCCTGTGTTTTTCTTTCTTTCTTTTTTATTTTTATTTTTTCAGGTTATAAACAACTGAGTTACAATATTTGCATTTGTCAGGTAGAGTTCCTCTTGTAGTCTTGACCCACACCCAAAAGGGGTGTCATCTACCCCCACATGGTGCCCATCCTCTGTGTTTTTCTGATCCTGCCTTCTTTCCCATGGCTCACTCTGCCCCAGCCGCTTTGCTGCTGTGCTGTTCCTCAAACATCTGAGCCCGGTCCACCATAGGGTCACTGCATTTGTTTCTCTCTTCCTAAAATAATTTCCCCTAGACAGAAGGGTAGCCTCCTCCCTCACTCTGCACACGTCCTCCCTTCCCTGCCTGTCCCCCAATCAGATTCACCTTCTCTAAGTCTTCCCCCACCACCTACGGCAGGCACAACTGGTTTAGATATTGACCTACTTCTCGCCTCTCCTCCCCTCTGCAGACTACACTTGCTTGGTCCTGTTGCAGATTGTCTACCAGCAAGATCTGGCCAATGGGAGGCAGGACACACTCAAGACGGGAAGGAAGAAAAAGAGAGAGGCCAGCTTTTCTGTCTCTCTCTGCCCCCCGATTGGGCAGCAGTGACCCAGTCTCCCCATGACTTCAGACTCCCACAAATAACTCCTGCCTCAATGGGCCAACATCTTTGCTCCTGGGCTCTTGTAATACCCCAGCCCTAGGGATGATGGCAGCTAATCTTGGGGGTGATGCCCAATTGCCTCTAAGATTTTTCAATACTTCTGAAATATGTGAGATGTTCTTACCATAGTAAATTCCCTGTTTTGAAACACCTGTAGTATGTTCAGTTTCCCTGATAAGGACACCCCCATCTATCTCCCTTACTAAGCCATGAGAGAGGGGTAACGAGTTACTTATGACCAGGAGCTCTTGTTCCCACTTTTTATGGAGGTTGCCACACTTCCTTAAAGGGGCCCTTCTCCCCCACCCATTCTAATTAGGTCTCTCCTCTCTGTGTTTTAATACATGGTTATTTTCATTGCCATCTCCTATAACTGGTAGCTATATTTGCTTGTTTATTTACATAATGCCTTCCTCCCCCACCCAGGGGGACAGAAGAAGGATCTTGTCTGTCATTCAGCATGCCTTCCCCAGCACCTGCTACCATGTCCAGCCCACAGCAGATGAACAGTAATTGTTTTTTCATTAAGTAACAAATTATTTTGAACTGCACCCCTCATAGTAACCCTTACAATATTTTGAACCTAGTAAAGTGCTCAATACACATTGGTAAAACTGATTAGTACGTTTGCTTTCTCTGAAAAATGCACCAGGGCTACCAGTCTACCAAGGTTTCCATAGATCCTGGAAGATCTATCCTTAACAGTCTGACCCATATGTGCATACTAGTTTGTACACTTTTGCATATTGTCACCCACCAGCCTTCATTCTCAGCATGTGGAATTAGAGAAAAGAAACAAAGGTATCCATATGATTTAACTATGCTCACTTGCCCACTGTGGCAAAAATGAAAAGAGACCTCACAATGAAACGCTATGCAGACAAGCAGACAATGACCTTTACAACAGGGTTTTTCTCCCTAGAGTTTTGTTGCTATCGTCTTTGGGGGTTGTTCTGTTTGTTTTTTGTATTGTTTTGGTTTGGAGGTTCTTTTACCAGAATGTCATATTTTTTCCCTCTAATCTAAAGTGGTCTTAGCTATCAAAGAGTAAAATTGAATTTGTGCTTGACAATTTCCTTTTTGTTATAAACGGCTACCGTGTTTGGGTCATGCTATAGATTTCCCATATGTGTGTCGATTGGTCTTTGTAATGTCCTATGCTCCGGTCTTGCTGCTAAAGTAAAGAGAAAGCCTCAACGAACACAGGGAAGTCTATCATGCATCACTTTTTTTAACTTTCCAATTTCTATTTGCTCCTTTATTCTCCATACTTCTCCGTCCTCTCTTTTGTTTAAAATCTCATTTAGCATTCTCTTGAGGGGAGAACACGAGATTACAATCTAACGATTGTAATGAGAATGGGTTAAGTTGGTGCCGTTTCCCATTTTCATTACAATCTTGGTGGCAAGAATAATGTAACAGAATTTTTAATGCCTCATATATTACATGAACATTTTCCCGTGAGCTCCTGTTCCTTTTCTGTGGACAGCACTGAGACTGCGTGCTATAGGACTTTGATCTTTTTATTTTCTGCATTATAATCAATTGGCCATTTCACCCCTTCCCCATAGATTACAGTCAAACAAGTGAAAAATATTTTGATCTATCGCATAGCCCTGCATCTCATGACTATAAAATCCTATCACCTGCAGACCAGTACCTGCAACACGCGTGGAACCAGGGATTCAATTGGACAGAAGGAGCAATCCAGGTGTCCTTATGGCCAGGCCCTTCTCTGAAGCATGTCCTGGGAATAATAGTTTTGTGATTTAGAGCAAAAATATACAGCGTTTGTTCATTTAAATACCAGGAGCTCTTAGGGAACTGGACTTTGACCTCTAAGAAGCTCCCCATGGAAATAAAAAGCCGCACAGATCCTGTTATTCCAAGTGTGCTCCTCCCACCAACAAGCAGCACAGGCATCACCTGAGCACGTACGTGCAGGAAAAGCCCAGAATCTCAGGCCTCTGCCAGCCCAGATGTTCTTTCTTATCATCTCCAGAGGATGCCGGCCTTAGAGGTTCTTACGGGCTGTACTTTGAACAGAATTCCCTCTCCCTGACTGACCTCTGGTGCTTACTGTGGGCCAGGACAGGGCTGGGCCCCAGGATCATAGAATCCTCTCCCCTGGCTTCCGAAACCTCCCTGTGATGTCTCCTCCACTTCAGCTTTTCCTGCTCCTTTGCTTCTCATTACCAGCCTTTCTAGATTCTACTTCTGGGGGGACTAAAACCTTCTGACCGACTACTTCTCAGAAGGCCTTCAGAGAAGAAAGATCTCCGTCCAAATAGCAGCTCTGTCAGTATTGCCATGAGGAGACTTGTCTGTCTCCTCTGTGCCTTTATTTATAGACTGGAGATAGGAACTTTGATAACATTAGGTAGAGAGAAAGAGCAAGCTGCTACAGTAAGGAGATCCCCCCAAACACAATGGTTTCAACCAGGTAGAAAAGTCCTCATTTCACAGAGAAGCCCACATTGGAGGTCTCTCAGAAAGTGAGACTTTCCCCAACACATGTCTCTGTGATTCTGTCCAGGGCATTATCTTTATCTGCATCGCTCAAGCTTCCTTGCAGTAGGCAGATAGAGAGAAGGGTCTTTTCAATGGCCTCTGCCCAGCTGGGTGGGACCTCAAAGTGTAGCCCTAGGTTGGATGCATGACCCAAGTCTGTGCCTACAAACACAGGCTGGGCATCTGGGTGGACAGCAGGTGGCCCATCCACATGCACCCAGCAGGGTCACTTTAGAAGTGAAAGGGATTATGGAGATAATTTGTATGGCACACCACCTGGCACTCACACACACTAGGTACTCAGTAATGGCAGCTATTATTCCTATCATCTTATTAACACTCTTGGTAATTCCTCCTCTTGCCATTTTTCAAGGCTGTTCAAAACCTCAATTTATACAATGGAAAGTGAATGAATTTCAATCCATCTTCCTGAAGGGAGCCATAGATCCCTAGATCAAACCACAGTGGCTTAAAGTGAGGTTTGTGTGACACTGGCACCCACTCGGACATGGTCCAGCCTCCAGAGAGGTTCATAAGCCACTCTCTCATCTGCACCACATCTGTCCTCTGCACCTGCATGTCTTCAGTTGAAGCAGGATCTGATACAGCAATATGGGTGCTCTTGGCTCATCTCTGAAGAAAAGGATCTTCAGAGAAAGGCTGGAAAGGTGAAGAAATCTAACCCCACAGGGAACACTGAAACAGGAGCAGAAGCAGGACTTGTACTATAAAATCCATCCCCTTTTGTATTCCTGGCCCAGTCATCCTGCAGCCATAGGGTGCACGGGGGTAGGGGACAGCTCAGCACTCCACCAGCCAAGTTAGCATCAGCTTAGGAGAAGCTGCTCCAACCCATCAAAGGGGAGCCTGCAGGGTCCCACAGCAACCATTTCCTGTGAATGTTTGCCACATATTAGAGAAACAAAGTGCTAGGGCAAAACAGAGCGAAGAAAACTTGACCTAGGTGGGTAGATCAGAGGTTTTGATCTCATGGCTACAGACTAAACTACAAACTCCAGGGCAGGGGGGAGGGGTGAGTGGATCCAAAGAAACATGATTCACTGGATGCAATTTTTTCACTACCACTGGAAAAATGATTCCTACCTCTTTAAGCAAACAAATGTTTTCTAAAAATAGGCATCTATACTACTTGTCATTCATTGCTTGAGCCCAGGAATTTGAAGGTAAAGTGAGCTGTGATCATGCCACTGCACTCCAGCCTGGGCAACAGACAAGATCCTGTCTCTAAAATAAAGTAATAAATAAGTAAACAAAAATAAAAGAGTATGAGTTATGAGTTAATTGAAATCACCACCATTTTTTCTTTCTTTTTTTTGAGACTCATTCTCACTCAGTTGCCCATGGTGTTATCATAGCTCACAGCAACTTCAAATTCCTGGGTTCAAGTGATCTTCTTGCTTCTGTCTCCCAAGTAGCTGGGACTAAAGGCACTCACCACAACACCTGGCTAGCTTTTATTTTTTGTAGAGACGGAGTCTTGCTCTTGCTCAGGCTGGTCTCGAACTCCTGAGGTCAAGCAATCCACCTGCTGTGGCCTCTCAGAGTGCTAGGATTACAGGTGTGAGCCACTATACCCGGCTTAAATCATCACCTTTTTTTCTTTCTTTTTTGCAGTTTTTGGCCGAGGCTGGGTTTGAACCCACCACCTCTAGCATATGGGCCTGGCGCCCTATTCCTTTGAGCCACAGGCGCCACCCTCAGATCACCACCTTTAACAGGTCTTCAGATAAAGCACTCTGAGAGGATTCTTTGGAAGATCAAGGTTCTCTTAATTACTGCTCACTGTCCCACTGCTGTTATAGCGTCTCTTATATCCAAAACTACTTCTCCCTTCCCAGGATCCCTGTTAGAAATCTTACCATGTCACACCTACATCAAGCCTTCAAAATAGTATTGCCTGAGCCTACCTCTGGGACTAATCCCAAGCACTAGCTCCAACTCAAGCTAGCCTGACCTTGGACCCTGGTCCTAGTTGCCAGGCCTTGTCTCTTTCTTTGTATACAAGACACCACATGCCCTAGTTCCAGAAACTAGATCAACACTTTCTCCACTACCTGACTTTCTCCTTTAGCTCCTGGCATGATGCCCCACATCCCTGGGGATGGAGTCCTTGTACCCCTGAGTCTATTCAGAGATTTGCTTGATCACCAGTCCTGTGACTTCCTGCTGTTTAGTGACAGATTCCCTGGGCCACCTGCCGCCTGCCTACCCACCTGCCTGCCTGCATCTGCACCTATTGTCTACTGCCAGACAGCTCTCCTCCCCACGGACAGAAAAGAACAGATGGAATATTCTTGACAAAGTGGTGTAAAGAGAAAATATGCCATCTAAACTGCTATAGAAAATGAGGGTTAAACTCCTTTATTAGAAAAGGAGGGGGAGTTTACTGAAGACAGAGGCCAAGGAAATGGGAAGGCTGACGGCCCTCGGTCCCAGTGTCTGTCATCGGTGGGATTGGCAGAGCTTGTGTCCTGGAGTCAGACGTGATGTACATCTCAGCCCACCAGTCACTGCCATCTAAGAGAGGACTAAGACGTCAGCAAATCAGGCTCAGTTCCCCATCTACAGAGATAACATCATCCTCATGAACAGCTATTCTTGCTAAGATATATGAGAAACTGCATGTAAAGTCTCCTAAATAATATGAGACATAAGCATAGGCTTGTAATGCAGGAAATAATAAATATTTATAGACATCATTTCTAGAGTAAAAGATACATGTAGGTTAGGTTTTGTTGGAGGAAAAGAAATATCATGCATTTAAACTAAAACCCTAAGCTAGACGATTTGCCTTGCAAAAGATCAATAAATTTAGAAAATGTGGATGCAACAGGAGTCAGCGAGGTAAAAACCAGAACTGAAATCTGAGTCCAGAGCAGAAGAAGAGTGAAAGAATGACAGCCGTGGGATGGGGAGTGTCAGGGCAGGAGGAGCAGGAGAGCTGGAATAGAACCAGAAAGGCCCAAGAGTGGGAGAGAGGGAGACCTTGGCTGCGGTCTAGGAATAAATACACCATAAAATGCCCCCGAGGCAGCAGAGAGAGCTATGGGAGGAAAAGGAAAGGGGAATTGAAGAACATGGCGTGTTTTATCGGAAGGGCAGGGAATGGAGGGAGGCATGACAAAGTATTCAGAGAAACTCGGAGAGGGAGAACGTGGGAAGGGAGGTCCATAGAGGGAGAGGTAAACGAGCAGTCAGCTGTGACAGCGAGAAGAGGCAATGAAGAAACATCATAATATATAATGCTATTTCAAAACAACAGCAGGGAATAGGGAATTGATAGCGAAGCAATAAATACCAGCAATGAGGGAAATAAATACCATTAAAATGCACAATAGTTAATAACAACGAAGCTGAAGTCAGGGGAAGCAATTAATAAATTAACAAATGATGCCATAAAGTTTAAAATGAATAAAGAAAAACACAGGGTTATAAGCGTGGCCATTAGTGAGGAAAGGGCAGGGTTCCTTGGAGTAGTGATGGGGAGGGTGGTGCAGCGCTTTGAGGAGGTTCTGGGAGCTAAAGAGAAGAGAGGACAGAGTCCACCAACTGCAAGCAAAAGGTTGCAAAGTCCAAGTGCAGTGAGTCACTTGCAGTCTCTCCAGGAGGCTCCTGGGCTCCCCAGCGCTCCTCACCCACCACCATCATAAATAAAAAAGGCCCCAAAGACTGACAGCGGCCATCATGCCAATGATGGTGTACACACACGTGAGCCTGCATTGATGGTGGCCTCTAGAAATAACTGCTAGGGAACTGTCCTGAAGATATGGTCCTAGACCAGCTCAAAGACCCCATTCATAGAGTCAGCGTCTTCTCTGCTCCCAAGCCCCACTGTCAACTTCAATACATCTTTCTCAGGGATACTGGGAGTCAGCAGGGATTCCCCAATCCAAATACGGGGTCCCCAACTACTACATTGACTCCCATCAATGGTAACCTCAGCCATAGACCTGAAAAACTTGGGTACTATGGGAGAGCCTCACCCTCAGGACAGCGTCCGTCCACGTGGTTTGTTCGCAATATTTCTCCTTTTCCAACGCGATTATAATATTTGAAGGCTGCATTTCTTTTCTAAGGCAGAGGAAAAGACTTTAATGTTCTTTACTCCAGGGAACACCTACAAAGCAAGAAGAAAAAAACGGTAAAAAAAGATGAGGATTTATTTTGTTCTCACAAACTAGATGAGAGCAGAAACTTTACCCAAGCTGGAGCGATGGACAGTGAATAACCGGAAGCTGGTTAGGCTGAGTTTAATAGGCCAGTTTTGTGTTTTCATTTAAGAAAGTATTCCTTCCCCATTTTCGTGTGATATCAGGTTGTTATTTTTGTGGTATTTTCCCAGAGATAAGTTTCCAGAACGCAGGATCAATCTCTTTCCTTCTCTGCCTGCCACATGGCACCTCCTGATTGTCCACTTTGTTCTCCGACTTCCCTCCCCTCTATAACAGCATCTCTGGTTTAACCAAGATTTTATGGCTAAGATGATGGGATTGTCCATATCATGGATTTAGCTGCTCTAGTTCTCCAAAACAACCCAAAGGGATGGACAGTTCCTGTGGTTCAACAAACCACATTCCGAACTCGCCATTTGACAATCAGAACACTAAGTAATCAGACCCAGAAAAGAAACAGCTGGTACACATTTTAGATAATTCCAGGGTTAGAGAAAAGATAATAGGAAGGAGAAAGCAGAAAAGGAAATAAAAGAAATAGTTGGCATGAAGAGCAAGGAAAGAGAAGAAAATAAAAAGGAAAGAAAAGGAAGAAGAGAAAGGGGAAAAAAATGTCACCGTGAGACTTTCCAAAGAATGGGATATTAAGTATACCATGAAAATATAACTTTTACATTTATATAAAAATAATATTAATTGATCATCCATCCAATTGAACGTGAATGTGTTTAAGTTACCCAAATCAACATAATATCAATTGGACTCATTAGCAATAAGTACAAATATGAAAGAATACTTTCCTTGAATTCACTGGTATAAAACAAACATACCCTCTCTCTCTTAAAGAAAATAGGTAATTATTTTAGAGACCATTAGACTGAGGCAGCTCTAGAGCCCTGGGTCCTGCATAAGCAAATCCAAACCAAACTCAATGCAAGCCGTCATAGTCTAGGCCAATCAGAATCCACCAACCAGCCCCCAACTTGGGACTTTCCACTGGAATGAATTCTTTCTCTTGCTTCCAAGTTCACCCTATAAAAGCCTTCCCCTTGTGCCTCTTTGGTAGAGTTTCCAAACGCTTTTAGTCTAGAGTAACCTCATTCATGAATCACTATCAGCTCAAATGAATTATTTAAAGTTTTAACATACCTCAACAAGAACTATTCTGAAAAGAATGGAAGTCCAGGTTTATAGTTCAACTTTTCTGAATTCATTAAGTTCCTGATCAAAAAAGCTTCACCTACCCAAGCAGAGGCTAAGCTTTGTTCTGGACCAACACATGGGTCTATTGCCCATGATTAAACACTGTGTGCTGATTATGTCTTTCTGATGATCATAATAATTAATATTAAATCTGAAGGTAGTTAATAGGCAGATGGGGTGAACATTTTGCTTCAGAATCTAAATTATTTGCTATTGGATGAGCAATTTGTTTTTACTGGACTGGACATGAATTAAATTGATTCTATCTACTTTCAGGTTGATACAATTGATATTCTATTGTATTATCTTTTAATGTTAGATTGCTTGCATGTGCTGTATTTGACTTGTATAGGGGTATTATGAAGTCTATTTTTGATCTTTTTTTCATGAAAAGAAGAAAGGCATCCTGAACAATTTCGCTCTGAAATATGCCCTTAAATGAATGAAAAACATTAATAGAAGAAAAAAACAAGTGAGTAGCATCTTTATCATGCAATACTTTAATAATGGCCTCTGCCCTCTGCACTATTCCCTCTGGGAAGCACATTTAAAAACAGCAATGAAGTGTACAACCTCAATATGAGCTGATTAACTGTAGTATCATTCTTAAATTGTTCATATAAATGTCACAGCCCATCAGTGCAATGTTTTGAATTGTTACAATATATGTAGATAGACTATAGGATTGGTCACATGGGCAAAAAAATAGTCTGACATCATCGGAGCATGGCTCATACTTCTTCAGCCTCTGACACCTATTCAAATACCTTGGGTGCTAGAATAGGAAGATGCTTGGAGTCCAGTTTTACTCCTGCCACTGAACTGTTTTATAATCCAGATAAATTATGTTCTATCTCCAACACATGGGTTCTCCACCACACAAAGAGTGATGCCTACCCCTCCATAGGTTGGGTGTGTTAAGGATAAAGCAAGGAAAGGAAAAGTTTCATTGAAAAAACTGCAACCCCAAGAGTCCTTTATGGTGAATATGAGTAAGAGAATAGCAAGGTCAGGAGAAAGTTGGAGATCATCTCATCTAGGATGCTGATTTCATGGAGAAGCCTCTGAGGGCGAGAGTCCAAGGTCAACTGCTAGTTGTCCATGAGCTAGGATGGTCACCCACCTGCTGGATCCCTAGCCTACTCTCTGCACTATACCACTTAGTACCTAAGCATTGGTCAGCCTGGTTTGCCATTTATCATACCATTAACCTATAAAATCAGTGTTTAGTTGTCTTCCAACATCAGTATTACAAAAGAGTCACACTAAACTAACTATTCTAATTATGTCACTAATATTTCTTTTAATGAAAAACAATATTTTAGAATGCCAAAAATGATGATTTCCAGCATGCTGAGCATCCCTATTTAAGTTCACACTGTGAAATGTTAGCTAATACTTGCTGAGCACTTAACAGTGTTCCAGACCATACTACAGATTTCTCGTGATCTCGTTTAGTCCCCACAATAATTGTATGAAGTCAATGCTATTTATTGTCCCTGTTAGAGAGGAGGAAAATGCTCTCCTGCTTAGTTTTATAGGGAGACTAATCCCAGTAAACTCAGCTTCCCGCCTCTGCCAGGGGACTCAGATATGGACAGCTAGAATCTGGCAGGACACTGGGGCTGCAGCCAGGGACAAGACAGGGTATTATCCCTCCTGACCTGGGAAGCTCACTCTCTCCCAAAGAGGATGCTTCCAGCTCTTGCTGGACAGCCTCCCTTCCTGAGTCTTCACTCCCACTGCAGCCTGGTCCCTGTCAACACTGTCTCTCCTCCTTTGCGCCTCTGGTACCAGCACAGATAGCAGCTTCCTGGTGCTGCCACTTTGGCTCTGCTTCGCTATTTCCTATTGAACTTTTTAGTCCTTCCAACACCTTTGCACTTAGTTCCCCTTATTAAATTCCCTTTGATGAACCACCTGGTGTTTTCCTGATCTGACCTGACTGATACACTTAAGTCATCAAGTGACTTAAAGTTAAAGAACATTGCTAGGTTTGAACATGGGCTGCCTGATTGCAAAGTCTTTACCCTTAATCTTGAAAAGTTACTGTTCCCTACAGCACCACAGACTAAACTATTGGTCTCCAACCTTTATATTTAACTTCTTCAATTGTGCACCTTTATGAAGAAAAAGTTTGTAAGCATGGAACATGTGTATTTATCTATAAATTATGTGTAAATGGTACTATAATGTCATATGTTAAATATCAGTAAAGCTTATTTGTTTTCATTTTATATTTTTATTGTATTTTTCTTCATGCCAAAGGAAGCCATCATATTCAAGTTTTGAGTATTGTAGAAATATGCCTTGAATTCTTTATTACTGCTTATCATTTTTTCTGAAGCAGTGAAATGTTCTCCACAATTGTACCATATTTCTCCTCCTTCTTCATTTTCTCATCCTCTCTTTACTTCAGCTCTAGGATGTGAATAGCAAAGCTAAAGAGAGAGGAGTTGAGGAGGAAATAAGGAGAAAAGTGGGATGATAAGTCTCCCAAATCTTTTTTATTCCCAACTTATGACCACCTCATGCTCCCCTGACAGTTAAGAATTATCAACATCTTTTTATAACAGTTTTTGAGATGCCATTCATATAATATGAAGTTCGCATAATATAAAATGCTTTTTAGTACATTCGGAGAGTTATGCAGCTCCTACCTGTAACTAATGATGGAATATTTCCATCATCTGAAATAGGAACCCACACCCGTTAACAGACACTGCCCATTTCTCCTTATCCCCAGCCTCTGACAACCATCAATCTACTTTCCACCTCTGTGGGGCTGACAAATCCAAACATCTCAAATTAAATCATACATGTTGCCTTTTTTGATTGTCTTTTCAACTCAACATAATGTTTTCAAAGTCCCTTGATGGCATAGCTCACCTCAATACAGCATTCCTTTTTATGCATCGTATGGATATACCACATTGGATTTATCCATTCTTCATTTGATGAATATCTGGGTTTTTTCACTTTGGGGGCATTGTGGATAGTGCTGCTATGAACTTTCAAATACAAGCTTTCAGGTTATAGGTTTGCATTTCTCTTGAGTAGGAGTAGAATTGCTACGTTACACGGAAGCTGTACGTTAAAGCATTTTAAAGAAGTGCCAGTTTTCCAAAGAGGCTGTACTATTTTACATTCCCACTAACAGAAATATCTGTGGGCTCCCCTTGTTCATATCCTTGCCCCTGTTTGCTCTTTTTTTGATTTTAACCATCTTAGTGGGAGTGAAGTGCTATCTCATAGTGGGTTTGATTTGCATTTCTCTAATTATTCGACATCCTCACAGAAACAAAATAGTTATTTGATTAACATAATAAAATAATTTATTGATACAAATTAAAAATTAATATTTCTTTTCAGTGGATGAAACAGGAAAGATAGCCAATTCCATCTGCACACAGAAGAGCACTCCAATACTCAGAAAATGCTTAAAAATCACAATTTGAAACCATTCCACTTAAAAATGTAAACTGTTAATTTACAAACTATGAATTTAAAATACAGTATAACTAAATATTATATGTACATATAGTATTGCAAATAACTGGATATGCATTATAATCTCTACCCTTGAATCCTGGTCCCTGTAACATCTTATAAGATTCTATGGTCCATTTGGTCTCTTAAAACAGGCATGTCCTTAACAAGCAATGCTAACTTAATTAATTAAGCCATATAATTTGATTAACATTTCCAGCTCATTCACCAAAACTTCCCTTACAAGGGACTACATTTAGGCCACTGTATTTTTTTCTCTATTTCTGTCACTTATCTTTTGTTGAAATTCAGCATATCGTTATTGTTAATTATTGATAAATATCAATCCTTCCTTTGTTTATCTAACACTTTCTGAAATAAACACCATTCTTAAAAGCCTCAGGCAGTTGTGGGTATAGTGGGCAGAAATGTTCCTATTGCATAGCTGATGTAAGAAGCATTTATCCCAGAACCGGGCACTGACTGCATCACTAGAATCACTCTATTGCTCTTGGCCAAAAAGGGCTACAAAGCCTTAAGTTCCCAAAGTTTTGTTTCAAAATAAAATAAACCAAACCAAAAAAAAATCCATCAATTCCATCATTTATTGCACAAATAAATATTATGTATGTACCACGTGCCTGGAACTATGCAAAGCACAGAGAACAAATGAACCAGACCTGCAAAGCCCTGCCCTCAAGGAGCACACATTCCAACCGGATGCCTTTCACCAGCGTCTGCTGCTGTGATGTGAGGAGTGGCAGCTGGCTCTGTGGCTGTCATCTCTCCCCTCTGGGGACAAAAGCCAACACAGTGTGGAAGACAGAGTTCAAAATGGAAAGAAACTCATTTAAATGCCTGTGGACGGCTCAAGGCCCCAAAGCAATTCACTTTCAGTGGCCAGGATCTTTCTACTTCTTATTCTCACAGCTTACTTTCCAAGAGCTAATGTCCGCAGAGGAAAACAAAACAAAAGGAAATAAAACAAACAAAAAACCCCTCATTCGGACTGTCCAGATCATGGCCCAAATTGCTAGCTGAAAATCTTCTGAGGAAAGAAACCGTTGAGATGTATTTCTCTAACTAACTGGCATTTTCCACACACACCTGTTTTCACTGGAAATACCCCACTTCCAGAACAATGGCTCGTCCCTTGGGGTCAATTCCTCTAACTGCTGATCTCCTTTCTCTTGCAAAGCTCCCAGACAGACAGCCTATGGTAGTTCTGATGTAGCTAACCTCAAACTGCTCAGAATCTCTATAAAAGCATCAATTCCCAGGACATTTCTAGCTCAAGTCTCTAAGTGTACCTGTGCTCTCAGGGCATAAATTGAGCAAGACCTTGGGGATCTCTAATCTGATACCTTTTTTGATGGCTCAGAAGGGAAGATACTAAAAAATGGAACTTAAAGGGACCATCACAAATACAAAAATCCTAAAAACTTCAAGATTTAAATAAGTTTCTCTGTTAAATACTGTCATAGCGCCTGGCACTTTTCTTTATGGCATTTATCACTTCTTATTACTCAATGCTCATTAGTGTTTATGTCTAATCCATAAAGGTAGGAATCGCATCTGTTTTGCTCACAACTATATTCCCACGGGATAAATGATTGCATGCTTTCATTCATTCACCTAGCCTTGCAAGTCTTAGATGGAAAACTGATCTATTTTAGTTAGGGCATATATTCGCCCTTAGGGCATACCTCTTGGGAGCAGAACACAATTATAGCAGGGACTTTACATAACAATTAGAATCAGTGTAACCTCATTCTTTGTACCCTCAATAAACCCCAAATAATACAAAAAAAAAAATTAAAACTTTTATACCCTCTGGCTAAAAAAAAAAAAAAAGTAATTTATTTAATCCTTATTGCCCTTTAAAAAAAAAAGAATGGAAGCTCTGATATTATAAAGCAAGTTGGTTACGTATCCATCACCTCATGGGCCTATTATTTGACAACTGGACATCCTCATACACTTACCAACTTCAAGGACCACACACCCTAGAATCTATCTCTGTTCCAAATTGCCTTTGTGCGGGCTGGTGTTTGGTGCTGTCATCTGAATAGGCAGTCTTCTTCCCATTGCCCTGCCAACCCAGGAATTAGTTTCCAGCTCTCTCTGCAGAAGATCCTGGAGATCATATTCTGTGCGCCAATTACACCTAAGCTTACTTTGGGTTTATTCAGTTTCCAAAATCACTAAAAAGATAGTTAACAGTATCTGAGATGATTTTAGGATGGAGTATACAAGGTTCTACATATTCAAGATGTCTTTTTCCCCTCTACTTACTAAGAACATTTTAAAATGTAGGATTTGCCCATCATCTGGATTTAAACCAATGACTGTTACATCATTAATGTTATTGGCATTTGAATTATAATGTAAATGCTTTGGTAAACACTAAAAGGTCGCTTTCCAAGACTTGGGTCCCACTCAGTTTTGTGTCTTTCTGATCTCCTATAGCAAGCGCTTCAGCACCTTTATTTCCCTAACAAATTTTTTCTTAAACCTACATCAGGGTTCCTTGGGTGCAGAAATAAGCAGAACAGAGGTGGTTTTACAATCAAAGCAATAAGGCTCATATCCTTTGTCTAGGGGAACTTGGAGGGCCCCCAATGATAAGCTAACAAAATAAATTTTGCGAAAGTAAAATATCCATGTATAGTTTTCATATAGACCTCCCAAATCATCTAAGCTTAACAAAACCTATATCTCTGACCAAAGCAGAAGTCAGAAAATTTTGATATTGATCTACTCCTCACCACCTACCAGACTTACCTGAATTGTTTTCTCTGATACTTTGGCCTTTACTTTAAAAAAAAAAAAGCAAAACAAACAAAATCCATGCATGTTCTTTATAAAGAAAAAGATACTGCCAGAGTATGCTGTCTGGTTTCCTTCTGAACTCCAGTTCATTCTTTATGGACACGTAGCATTCCATTGGGAGTAAAAACCTGCATAAAGTCTCTTCCATCTGCTCAACTCACAATTAGTCTCTGAATGCCAAGTTGTCCACTTCAAAATAACCAGAAAATTATTACTGTCATTTGTATTTGAGAATCTGTGGTCCCACCAAGACCTGTGCTAAAATAAAGCATGGGTATCTGGAGAAGCAACAGTTTCAGTTCCAGAAACATACATATCCACACATACACACACACACACACACACATAAAATCTTTAGAAAAGAATATGCTTTGACTGCGGGGATGGATTTTATATGAATAGAACCCTGAGGCATCTAACAGCTTAAATAATGGTTTCTATTCCAGGGAAGAAAAAATATTTTTCCTTGATAGCACTTTTTTATATTCACTGCACTGGAATTACTTTTCAAAATTCTGCCAGTGAAGACTTACCATGTGCGGGTTCCATTGCTGTAACATAAAGATAAGGATTGAGGCAAATTCCACTCATAAGCTCGTGAGCCTGTAAATTGGAACTATCCTTCACAACACAAAGCATTTGACCAGTCCAAAAATTTTTCTTAAAAGCAAGACGGGAGTTCTCTCCCACAAAATTCTCCCTCTTCAACTGCTTGAACCTTTTTAACTGCTTGAATCATATTTGTCCATAAGCTATTGATGAACAAAAGATACAGACAACATCTGTAGCCTGTATAAAATGTAGAAAATAAGTTCTGATTAATTTTTCATCATTTCTAGATGCAGATAGATATAAAAGCATTTCAATAAAGTATACCAGTTTATGTCTACAGAGTGAGGAAAATCATTAAAATTGATACAAAACCCAATAAATGGTATAATTGTCATTGAGGTTTTTTGAAGGGAATAACTTAGTTCAAAATGGTGGTAGAACGTTGTAATAAGCCACCCACAACCCCAAGTTCTTTAAGCCTCAGCCTAAACATGGGGATATCACTTCTTACCCACCCAACGCCCCAGATAAGGTCAACCTTTCCATGAGATTCTTTATAGAACCTTGTCCTGAACCTTTGCTGTTGTGGACTGAGTCATCTATGTGGGTATTTGTCTCATGTCCCTGTCCTCTATAAACTCCACGAAAGCAGGGGTGTTGTGTATCACTCACCATTACATTCCTGCATCTGACCATCTCTAGGAAGAGTATCAATAAATATTTCTCAGGTGAATGAAGAAATGAATAGGCAATAGAAATATTAAATATTCCTTTCTTGGGTCTGTTGTTCTGAGATAGAAAAAAAATTAATGGAATGATAATTTTGCTATCATTTGCTCTGAATTCTTACCTTTACCTCAATGGATTGTCAACTTTAAAGGGGCTCCTAGCAGCCCTCCCTCTGCTCACTTTGGCCTGCTGCGTTTGCATTCTCCTTACCTTCCAAGGAAGCAGATGGGTCCGTCTCAGACCGTGGTAAATACCAACTCTGTGCTTTAAAATTATGATCATTGCATTATACCATGAAGGAGGGAAGCAAGTCAGAAAAGGATGTTTCCCCCTCTCTTCCTGCCTCACTCAGGACTGTAGGGTGTTAAACCTCACCCAAATGCTGACCCCTACAGTCACCTTCCTCACTGAGAATCTCGTATTGTATTTCAAGGGGAAATGTGGGGTTTTATAAAAGATCTCTGTCTGCTCTGTTCTTAACAGGCGATCCTGCCCTTCACTATCAAAGAATCATGCACCAACTTGCGAATTAACACATGGGCCACTGCTGCATGTAATAGAAACACAGCACCCATGGGCTAAGAAGGCTGCATGCCACAATCCTAATTCTTTAATTTGGTCTTGTCTTCCCTGTTTCTACCAGCACTTGCTCTTTGCTTGATTATTCTTGAGGAAGGGGCTCAATATTTCTTTCATAAAGATAATTGTTTCCGTGGGATTTGGGCTTTCCTCCCTCCCCCATTTTGGAGACGCCTATGTGGCTGAAAACACATGAAATGGAGAGGCAACTCTTCATTAAAAAACTTTAACCTCTCGCTAATGATGATATTAATACCCAGCGTGTGATAAACACCTGAGACGTACTTTGTCCTAAACAACACAGCCTTAGAGAACCTTGTAGTCAATAAAATAAAATACCCCTTTCTCTTTAATTAACATATGAAATAAACACAATCTGTGACACCTAGTGTGCAGCAGCAATTAAGAGGCATTGCTTAGTTAAACCTCCTAATACCTCATTTAAATATGCAATTAAGGGATAATTGCCTTCAATCAATAAAAAATTGAAATATTTCGCAGGGGCCTCAATTATTTTTTGCTAGGCTTTCTACTTTACACTTGGCCAGTGCTAAGCCTGCGAGCCTTACTCCTTTGGTTAAAGTGACATTACCCCCTTTCTGGGTACTGGCTTTTAAGCCTGCTATTAACATTGCAAGAGGCCAATAACAATGCTAAGCCTTAGAAATCATCTCTTTTGGCCACAGCTAGAATTTCTGTGACTCTAAAATTGCCTCTTCCTGGCCTGCCTTGGGTTGTGTTCTTTGTTTTTACTCAGCCCAAAGACTTCCATTTTTATTTAGCTGTAAAGAAATCTACAATGTGCTGCCCTTCAGCACAAAGATGCAATGAGTAATCTGCTGGGCAACATGGTGTGTCTCAGCTTCTTGGGAGGCTTGAGCCCAGGAGTTTGAGTTTGCTGTGGGTTAGGCTGACTCCATGTTACTCCAGCCTGGGGCACCAGAGTGAGACTCTGTCCTCTGCCTCCAAAAAAAAAAAAAAAAAAGAAAAGAAAAGATCTTTACTTTTTAAAAAATGCAATGAATAAGAAAAGTATACTATGGCCATCAATTTCATTGGTGCATTTACTTTGGGAAGGGCTGGGTTTTATTCCTTAGCTTCCTCTAAAAAAAACCCCACAATATAAGAATACTTGTATTTACAAACTCTAATGTACATAGAAAGAAATATTCTTAAGCTGAAGCTTCAGACACACTCTGGGAAGTGAGCTGAGTGAATTGGGAAGTATGATACTATCACCAGGGAGGACCAAGGTGTAACTGAAAGGGTAGGTGTGTGGGCAGCAAAGCATAACCAAATCTTCATCCCCAAAAGAGGCAAGTTGGCTACATATGTGGCGTTGACAGGGGATAGTCTAAAGTGCTGAAACTGACAAGAAAATGTAAATATTAAGTAACAATGTTATCAAATAAACCACACAACAAAAGAACATAATCAATCAACAAGGCGCAAATACTCCATAGGCAAAGCCGAGTGAAGGATTAGGCGACATCTGATGAATTTAGGGCATTCTAGGCAGCCCTGCTACATAATTCAGGCAATAAAAAATGGCGTGGCCTGAATTATTTAAATTGGTGGCCCAGCACATACCTAAACTCTACTTCTCTTTGATTGAGTTGGTTTCATCTTAAAAGATCAATATTAGTTTGTTGTGAATGTAAAAACTAACACAATTTTGTAATGTCTCTAAAATGTGAAATATGTGTGCTTTTCAATTTGGAGGAGGCACCCCTGAGAGCCCAGAGGAATCCCAGCCGAGCTGCGGTTACCAAACACCCACCCCTTCCAAAAGAAACCTCTGATGAAATCTGTACAGTTGGCTCTTGCACAACACAGGTCTAAACCATGTGGGTTCACTTATACATGCATTTTCTTCCATCTTTTCCACTCCTGAGAGGGCAAGACCAATCCCTTTACTTCCTCCCCCTTCCCCTCCTCAGTGTATTCAACACCCAGACAGTGAGGATGAAGACCGTTATGATGATTCACTGTCATTTAATGAATGTCATATATGTCTTCTCTTTCTAAATAGTTTCTTAATAGCACTTTCATTTTTCTAGCTTTCTCTATTATAAGAATACAGTGTATAATACATACCACATAAAAAATAAGTTTCAATCAACTGTTTGTTACCATTAAAGCTTCTGGTCAACAGTAAGGTATTAGTAATTAAGTTTTCATGGAATCGGAAATTATACTTGGATTTTTCAACTGCACAGTGGAGGGTATGGGAATCAGTGCTCCAAACCCCTGCATTGCTCAAGGGTCGGCTATATACTTACAGAGCTTGAGAATCCTGCTGAAACTCTGACTTTCTTTTCTTCCCTACTTGATAATACCTCCTGGTCTCATCAATTTCATCTAACAGCAAGATACATCTTCTTAGTGCACAATCTACCACAATACCTGCACACAAGTACACAAAATCTAACCCTTAATTCTCTGTCCTACTCTCACTGTCCAAGTGATTCGAGACTATGATCTCATTTCCCTGGGCCTTCTGCTGGGTCTTTGGGGCAACACCAGTCTTAACCAATCTTCATTGACAACAACAGCATATTAATAATCCCAAACACTGTTCTAGCTGCTTTATGTAGTTTATTTCAAGGAATCCTCATAACCCAAAGAGTAGGGTAAATTATCTTCATTTTACAGATGAATTGTGGCACTGCAAGATTATATCACTAGAAGTAGCTGGAATATAAATTACCCAAGCCCAGGCATTATACTTGACAAATTCTCTAGAGTCTCAGTTTGCAAAAGTATACCACCACATATTTCATAGAGTGATTTAAAGAATTTATAAAAATATAAACTGTGTACTTCTGAGTTTCATCGTCATGCCTTTAAGGACCCTTAAGAGAATTGAAATTTTGCCACAAAATCCCTGTTTTCAGAAAACAGTCTTCTCTTTTTAGGAAACAATCATCTATTTTCATCCATACATTCTGATTCAGTAGACATTATTGAACCACTAAAATATTTATCGAGCATCCCTATTCAAAACATGGAGATAAAGAGATGAATAGTTTTGCCCACTCCTTCCTTCCTCATTTACCTTTCACACTATGTTACAGAAATTTATTAGGTTGAGAGATATGAAATTGCCATTATTCAACTGTTTCTGACCCATAAAACATTAATCTTGTGTAGTTCAGTCAAATAAAACAAAAACTTTTGAAGGCTTCCCAATCCATAGAGGGTAAAAATGAGTCCTCTGAGAATGTTGGGATTTGGTCCTTTATCATTTTCTCAGGACCATCTTTTGCAATGCTGCCTGCCTCCCCACTTTTGCTCATCCTCCTATAGGGCCAGTCTCATATGGCTTCCCCTTTCAGAGAGAGAGATTTTTCCTTCTGACTCACTGTTGGGAGATACTCATCTATCAGTTTCCTATGCTACTTCTCCTTGCTGGGTATGCCCAGAATGCAAGTTCCTGAGCACTCTTTACCTGGGCCAGGTTTAAACAGTGTTGCATTGCAGTAAGAAAGCTTCAGATATAAGGTAATGCCTCTCTCTGGGACAATAAGCATGCTTGCTTATTGCTGGTTCCTCACCTGCAATACAAACCCATTTGGGCCCATGGTATTGCCCCTACTGAACCTAAGAGAGAATAGAAACTGATATACATGCTAATACTCATGCTGCATACTATGCAGTGAGCAATGAGGTTCTTTGTTTCTGACCCAGGAATCTCATGTCTTCTGCCAGCATCTATGAAATAGTATTAGGCCAACTTCCTAGAGTGTGAGTAGGGCAAAATCAAGTCCTAGAAAAGATATTACTCTTTTATGATTGAGGGCAAACATTTTCCCTCAATGAAGTAATGGAACTCATTACTTCATCCTTTGTGTCACCATAGTGCTTGGTAGATGCCTTATTATTACACTTAATAATATTAGTATTGATTAGGGGAACTCAGCTACTATTATACTTAATGATATTACTATTAGTATTGATTATGGGAACTTACTGCTATACTGCATGGCAGTGAACCCATAGTTCATTTTTTATTATGCAAAATTCCCACCATGATTACTGAAAATTTGTGATCAAATTCAAAAAATGTTGAATTAAATTGTTGAATGATTAGTACAACATTTCTGCTCTTTAGTAGTGTATGGCTTAAATTTGTTTTGTTATTTTCATTGTTATCATTCTTAACTGTTTATTTTTTAGGTAGAATAGTTTTGGGTGAAGGAAGGGACAAGTCATGATTTTTTTTTTTAAGATACAAAATTATATGAAGTGAAAGAAAAATCTATTTCTTCCATCAATACCATACTTCACTGGAAGCTTCTGGTTTGGTCTATGGCTTTCCCCATATTTTCTATGTATACTCAGAAACTCATGTCTACTCTTTTTTATGTAAATTAAATCATATTATGAATATACTAATCTATTTTTCCCATTTACAACATATTGTGGATATTTTTCATATTAATACATATCTCATTATTTTTAATACTACATGCTATTTGTTTTCTAGCTTAAGGATACAGGCTGCCTAATTTGTTGACTATTCACCCCAAAGTGAACATTTGACTTTCTACCAATTTTTTTTTTTTTTTTGGATACAGAGTCTCTACTTTGTCACACTTGGTAGAGTGCTGTGGCATCATAGCTCACAGCAACCTCAAACTCTTGGGCTTGAGTGATCCTCTTGTCTCAGCCTCCCAAGTAGCTGGGACTACAGGTGCCCACCACAATGCCCAGCTATTTTTAGAGACAAGGTCTCTTTCTGGCTCAGGCTGGTCTTGAGCCTATTAGTTCAGGGCAATCCACCCACCTCGGTGCCCAGAGTGCTAGGATTATAGGAGTGAGTCACCACGCCCAGCCTATTGTTGTTCTATAATGAAGTTGTTACATTCACTTCTTTGCTTAGTTCTGAGGATACCTGTCAAGGAAATACCTAAAAGTAAAATTAATTGATAAAAGTATATTTGAATTTTAAGTTTTTATATTAATACATACATACCAATTGACAAATTATTCTTCAAAAAAAAATACCAATTTACATACCCCTCCAAAATGTATGAGTGTGCTTGTTTCTTCATACCATCTTGAATACAGTTTCTTGTACTTTTTAAAGGAATATCTCAATCTCTAATTTCTATTTATTTGATACTTTATGTATATATTGCTCATCATCATTTCTTTTCTGTGAATTACATATGACTTCCCTTTCTAACATACTCTGGCTGATTTTCAAGAAATTAATAAAATTCACTCTTTGTCATGTGTCACAAAAATTTTCCCTAGTTTTTAATCTTTTATGCTTGTTTATGGCATTTTATTTCTGTGTAGAAATTCTTCAATTTTCAGTTTAATCAAATTAGTCTCTCCTTTATAACTTCTGGGTTTATGTATTTGTTGTCATTGTTGTTTTATGTAAGTTTTTATTCCATCTTGAATTTCTTTGGTGCTATGAGTTAGGAATCCAACTTTTTCTTATTTTTTCATAATTGGACCCAAGATGCTTTAAAAAATTGATATTTCTTCTCTAACACAGACACTCAAGATGCCTGTATGTTTCTTGCCCTCACCTCATTATGAAGGCAATATTAAAATGAATTTTTCATAAAGAATATTTGTGGAGTTTCAAGGACTTTTGTACAAGCAGTATAAAAAAGAGGGTTAAGATTTACTGCAAAATTTGATACAAACCATTGCTATCTTCTCCAAGGCATTTTGGATGTTTTGGGTTTCCCGGAGTAAAGTAATACTTGAAATGAGAAAGACACTGTTGGTTAGATCCTGGCATTGGCAGGCAGATCATTTTTCATTTTCCTGTGCTGGAACAGGAGGGTCCTTGCAGGAGTCTGAGGTTGCTGTGAGCTAAACTGATGCCATGGCACTCTAACCTGGGCCATAGAGTGAGACTTTGTCAAGTGCAAGGAAGGAAAGAAAAAAGAGAGGGAAGAGGGAGGAAGAGAAGGAAAGAAAAGAGGGAGGGAGGGAAGAAGGAAGGAAGTAAGAGAGAAGGCAGCCTGGGCCAGGGCAGTCCAGGCCAGACCTGGATTTTTTTTTTTTTTTTAGAGACAGAGTCTCACTTTGTTGCATTTGGTAGAGTGCTGTGGCATCACAGCTCACAGCAACCTCCAGCTCTTGGGCTTAGGCAATTCTCTTGCCTCAGCCTCCCAAGTAGCTGGGACCACAGGCGCCCGCCACAACACCTGTCTATTTTTTGTTGTTGTTGTTGCAGTTTGGCCAGGGCCAGTTTGAACCCGCTACCCTCAGTATATGGGGCCAGTGCCCTACTCACTGAGCCACAGGTGCTGCTAGAATTTACCTTGATTTTTATCAGGCCTCTTTAGTTTATTAATTCATAAAGGTCTCTCTCAAAAGTCAATTAAGCATATTGGCATTCACAAGACTAAAATTTTTAATAACCAAGAGCAAAGTGGGGATGTTTTTTCAAATGATGTTTGAGATATTAACCTACAGGATGATTTCTATTAATGACGCTTCTTAGGTTTATTATCTTAACTACTTCATACAGACTTTTGTATGTGTTCCATTTAAAATGTAGTCCAAATGTTTGACCGTTTCTGAAATTATTCTGGAGTGAGTGATTCTGTTTATGCGAACCAGTTACCTACACTTTCATGGCAGGCTTAACTGCAGTGTCGACAGTGTTGTAGTCAGATAAATACTTTATCACTCTCAACACAAAAACTCCCTTCAATAAATTTGGATGCGTATGATGTAGAAGTAAGGATACCTTATCAAAACTGCTTCATTGTTCTGGTTTGGGGTGTATATTTTTTTTAAAGATTTTTTTCTTATAATTTCAGTAATTCAAACTCATTGTAGAAAACTTCAAAAATATATAAATATAATTAAAGTAAAAGTTATCCCTAATCCCACCATCCAGAGAAACTTTCCAGTGGAGACAGTACTTTAAGTAGAAGTATTTTTTCTAGTTTTGTACATAAACGTATGTCATAGATATTTCTCATGTCATTAAAATTGTGTCCCAATAGAATAAAAAAGAGATATTCTTATTCTATAGGAGCACATTTTACAATGTTGCCTTATCTAGATGTTTCCTATTGTTGGACAATTAGGTTGTTTTCACTTTTTCACTGTGATAAAGATATTATCTACCTTTTTAAAAAAAAATTATTGTGGGGGATTCATTAAGGATATAAGAAACCAGATTACATTGATTGCATTTGTTAGGTAAAGACCCTCTTTCAATCAGGTCTTGCCCCCAAAAGGTCTGGCACACACCAAGACCCCACCCTCTCACGCCTTCTTTCTCTCTGCTCTTTCTTTCCTCACCCCTCACTCCTTCTTTCTCTCTCTCTTTAATGTTGCCTTTAGGTTTGAATGAATAAATATGACACTGTTTAAATTTGTGGATAGAATTTTATCCTAAGCCTCAAGTCCCAATGATCTGTGATGAACACCTCTATCATTTATCAAGCTTCCACCAATCTGTCTTTGGATTCCCTATTCCATTCCATCACATGAAACTGTCTCTGGGCTTTTTATTTTGTTTCACTGGTGACTTAACGACCTCTCCACCTATTCCCATGCCATCTTAATTAATGTAGCTTTGTACTAAGAGTCAATCAGTATCAAGTAGGACAAATCTATCTTACTTGTTCATCTTCAGAAATGTCTTGCCTATTTGGTTGTTCACCTTTCCACATATAAATATTAGAAACCCTGCTGGCATTTTCAATTCAGAAAAAACTGACATCTTCCTCTTTGTGAGTTTTTTCCATAGACGTCCTGCACATCTTTTACAGATTTATTCTACCAAATAATTAAAAGGTACCTTTTAACTCTTTCAACTGTTAACTTTTCTGGGCCAGACAGGAAGCTGGATGTTTTACACTTAGGTGAAAAACTCTACAGTTCCTGATAACTCCAATCGTCTGCTTCAGTTCATGTTAAATTGTTTGGAGAAGCTGGGGGCTTCCTTGGGTAACACTTATCAGCACAACCATTTACCAACAGCTGTGTCCTATTAAGATTGAGTTGTTCTACTTAGGAACTTCGGAGTACCCAGTACACCATTACACCAAAACTTGATTAGAAGACCTCTTTGAGTAGCTCAAAATGGTATCTCCTAAATTTATTTTAGGTTTATATGGCCTCCTAAAATATTATTACTTTTCAAAGTAAAATAATTCAGAAAGGATATCACAAAAGCCTAAAGATTTGAACAGAAAGCAATTATCTCTTTGGTGAGTGAAAAACAACTTATAACTAGGCTGCACAGGGCCTTTTTTTAACAAAAAGAGGCAGCGTAGTACTGTGGAAATATCTTGACCTTTGAGGTCATACAGTTCTAAACACCCACTTCAATATCATCACTCAATAGCTACATGCTTTATGCAAGTACCTTAATCTGGGCCTCAGCTTTTTCATTTGTGCAAATGAAAACCATAAAATATGCCTATCAGAGTTGTGAGATTTGGTGATGAAGAAAGTGGCATGCATCATCCAACAAAGCTGGTAACTCTACTGGTGAAGGTGGTGATGCGTAGCAGAGCACTGAGGTAGCAGTTCTGATTTCTATTTGGTAGGTGAGAAGACGGAGGCTTAAGAAGGCCCATGCCAATAATAATGATGTAATGAATTCATATAAAACTTTATTCATTTCAAAGTTCTGAATGACAGTAGCCCTGAGCTGCCGGCATAGGGACTGCTGGTCTCTTAGATAGTCAAAGAGCCCTTGTTTATAGGAGTGGTGAGTGGATCTTGGATGTGGGATCTGAGGTGTCTGGTGGAATACCTTATGGCCCAGGACAGAGCTAGGAGAAAGAAAAGAAGGAGTGTGCAGCAGGGTGGGGGAGCCCTCCCTGCTCCACCACATTCCAGCACAAGACTTCCTGAAGTCTGAGAATTCTACACTTGAACCTCAAAATCATTAGGAAGGAATACTTGTCAAAGTGAGTGGGTAGAGCGTATTGTAATTAATATTGCAATCAATATTTACACTTAAGACCTCTGGGCCTCTATTTGTTCTCTTGCTCCGGCCTCACAAATATTAGGGGTGAGCCAGTCTATGGAAAAAGTGGCTGTGCTCTCCTGTGCAGAGAGAAGCCTTCTACCCCAAGACATGGGTTTCCAATCAGGGTTTGGGCACGGAGTAATGAGGGGAATGGCCGCTTACCTCCATCCCGCTTGGGGCCGACGATAAAATTCAGACGCTCTAAACACACACTCCTGTCCAAGGTTAGGGCTCAGTTTCCTCATTACAGCCGCAGTTGCATGCCTTCCTGTCCCATGTCTCCCTTAAGTCTAAGATACCCATATAAATTTGAGTACACCGCACAACACAAAGACCTGAGGGCACCGATTCTACCTGGTTCCGGGAGCTCCACTTTGTCCAATTCCATGTTGCATCGGGGCATTTTCAGGCTTACCAGGCTTAGCAGGTAAGCCCTCTGCTACGTCCACTGGAAAGTGTCCCCTCCCAAGTGGAAGCACAGTGACTTCTCCAGGACATTAATCATCCATACCTCTCACCTGGGCCCATTTGGCACCTGAGTTACTAGTTCTCATACATACCTGTCTGTGAATAGGAATCAACCAGAAGAATTCTCAAACCTACAAATTTTTAGGTCCCATCTTCAGAGATTCTGATTCGGTAGTAGGTCTGAATTGGAGCTAGGGAATTGCACTGTCATTATTTTTGCTTTTGCCGGTGCGTGCACGTGTGTCCGTGGTATATGTATGCACATAGGTGATCTATCTTTGTGTGTGTGTCTGTTATTAGGCTTACTCAGTGACCTGACACAGCCAGGGTTGGATTTTAATTCTGTATTTTTTCTTATGTATATATGCCTTATTTTCTTAGGTAGATCTTAAGCTCCTGGGGGCAGAATCTGGGATTCATGTGTGTGTAACCTGCTCAGCACCCAGCAGTATGCAATAGGCTGAGCACAGCCTGCATAAAGGTACCCTGAATGAGACCCGGATCTTCAAAGGTGACAGCAGAAGAAACTGCGCATCACCATGCCCACACGCTATTCCCAGTGTCAGCTGTTGTCATTATCTCCTCTTCAGGTCAGCATGCTCTAGGGCCCTGATGCTGAAAACCCTCAGACCTTGTGGGCATCAGAACCCTCCCTAACTCGCAGCACATTGGCAGCTTCGAGCCCAACCTCTCCAACAGCTCTTTGTTTTGTTTGCTTGTTGAGCTGAATTTAAATCCAAATTCAACTGTGAATCATTAAAAGGGGGATTTTTCTTAAAACCAATGATTTGTCTTTGGACAACTGGCAGCCCTGACCCCTGCTTGAGCCACATTAATTTCAGAAAGAGTTGTTAGGGACGGAGGAAAGCCAGCTGGGGCTGCCAGCTTTTAACTCCTGCTCCAGGGGCTTAAAGAGGTAGTCCTGAGCTTCCTGCGGCCACGTCCTTCTTTACAATCAACAAAAAAGAGAAAAAAATGTGAAAACCCCATTGTAGGAAAAATACCATCTAGGAAATCTCACTTTTTGCACGGGTAGCTTTGCTTTCCCTGGGCGTGTGGGAGACAATGTCCCCACCTGAATCTGATACCAGAGAATGCTTTGAGATATACACTTAGGTGAGAACCTTTTGTTAACCAGAAAATTGGTCCCTTTGCCTCTCTGTTTTTATATATATATATAAGTATGCTTTACTTTATTTTTTTCTTAAATGGTACTTATACATACACCTTATTGATGTTTTATTCATGTGGACAAACTGCTTCCATTATGTGAATGTACAATAGCTGGAAGTCAATGGGAATCAAATGGCTACAGCTTTATGCAAAGCTTTAAAAATTGCAGGACTGGTAATAACAACTTCCGAGGTTACCAGCATTGAGAGAAAGAGTTGGTCAAACTTTAGACTTCTTTGTACCATGTACTTATTCATCTTCAAACTCTCAAAGAAGACTCACGTTTCCCTGTTTCCACAAATAGTGTGAACCTATAATCTGCCCGAGATATGAGCATCAGGTCTCCATTTTTCCTTCCCAGTAACATCAAAAAAGGCAGTAGAACCAGCCTTTGGCATACTCAGAGTACCTGCTACGTGCAAGGTGTAATGCTACACACAGCACTGATAGGGCAAGACTCATCCCCTCAAATCACTCTCTATGGAAGAAGCTTGCACTTCATTCACACTGAGAAATCTCGGGAGAGAAGCTAATAGGCCCAGGTCACCAAGGCAGAGAATCCACAACTGCACCGTGGGCCCCACATAATAACCAAACTACTCACCCTGACTGTTTGGGAAGAAGAAGTATGGAACTTTCACCAAAAAGTATAAGCCAAGGATATATAGGGGAATGAAGAAAACAACCTGGAGGTTTGTAAAGAATAAAATGACTAAGCGTTTTAAAGATTATGAGAGCAAATTAGGTGTGTTTCATCAAGACTTGCCTGTACATATTTCATTGATTGTAGTGTACTCAAATAAACTAGCTCAAATAAATCACAACCCTTTGTTAACAAAATGTTCTAATAGCTATTAGACTGAAAACCTCTGCTATGTATCCCTAACCCTACCCCACCAGCCCCAGTCACCTGGCCTCAGGGCTCATGTCACTGCCCGGCCCAGAATCCTAGACAAGCCTCCTTCTTTCACAGACTCCCACCTCTAGGCTCACACTTTATTTTTTTCCTAAATGGTACTTATACATACACCTTACTGATGTTGTATTGCTAGGCCCTGCATTCCTTCATTCCCTCTGCATGCAAGCAAACAAATGCATATTGACCGAGTTAGTTATTTCCATGCAGCTACATTGATTTTTCACCTGTTTAGTTTTTTCTTTTTGTATAGTTACATCTTTTTTACGTGCATCAAGTATCTGTATATGAAACATCAGGTTGTTAGATCTTCACGAGTAGAAACTACATCTTCTTCTTTTACATCTCTCCTACAAGGCTAAGTGTTGTTAGGTGGCCAAAGGAGAGATTAATGTAAGGATAGAAAACAAGCCCCTCTGTTGTGGGAAAGGAGACAGTAGCTTTGCCCCAGGTGTAGAACTTGCACCTGTAATTATTAGGGTATGCAAGAAACAGACTACACACTCTTTAGATGGCGTATAGCAAAATCATCTTTATTTGGGGCCACTTTATATACACTAGTGGTCACACACACACTTAATCTATGATATATAACTTGTTACCATTACCTAACTTCTTCTGACTAAAATTAACTTGTGGAAAAACATTCAGTTTACAAATCAATGCTTTACTTTTTGTTTTTACATTCTTCTTAGACATGCATTAGTTTTTAAACAAAGTATCTAAATAAAGATCATAAAGAGCTGTAGAGAATTGGGGAATGAAGCCCCTTCAAGCACACACTTACTTAACCCAAAATAAATTTATGACTTTGTTTTTCTACAGAACAGAGTTCTATAAGCTCCAGGACATTATGTGTAAACACAAGTCACCCTCTGATCCATATCACCAGAGGTAGAGCTAACATCCCTTAACTACCTAAACTTAACAAAAACATACTTTTAAAGTTACTGTTTTTATGAACTTTTACCTACAAATAGTCTCTGTGTACACTTCAGGAGAAGCCCAGTTCTCTTACTTCTACATTAACAGAAGCCATTTTAACCCATTAAAAGCTTACCTTTGTGTGACTTATGTAAGGTGGTCTTCTAACCTTACAGCCCTCAGAGAATGAATCACAGATGTGGGGAAGAGAGGTGGCAGAGTGACTGCACTTCAGGAGAGGAAACCTGATTATGTGAAAATGGTAACAACATATTTTTATTAACTTGCACAAAGAAGGAGAATGAGGTTCTTGGGCTAAAAATAAAAACAAAAACCTTAGAATCAAGTTTACTCTGATTTCAGTGCAAATTATAGGACTCCATATTTATTGCTGGGAAAGCTAAAAATTTTCATAGAAATGCCAAAGAACTAAGTGTTAGCCCTGATATCTTTTGCTAGGCTGTAGTCACTAGTTTTCAGTACCTAAAGAGCCTTAAGAACCTCTGACGAGATACTCATACCTGCCAGACCATTTCAGCTCCTACCGTGATAACTGCTTAAAACTGGAGCAGCATGTCCAGAGCGCTATGTAGAAAGCGATACATGTGGCATTGACACCTGTACCTGCCAGCCAATCTAGAAGCCTGTCTTTCTTCAGAGCCCTCCTCCTTGAATGCCTTCCTCTCTACCTGGTTCCAATTCATGGTTGATCTACTTATCTTTGCCTATCATTCTGGCTGTGTTCTTAAGATAAAAGGATGGACATAATCTCCACTACACACATAAGTAGTGGGAAGAGAGAGAGAGAGAAGGAGGAGGAGGAGAGGAAAATTAAAAGAAAGAAGGAAGGAAGGGTATATGGGAGGGAGAGAAAGAAAGAAAAAAAAATAAGGAGGAAAAAAGGAAGGGAGAGAGGAAGGGAGCGAGGGAGGAAAGGGGGGGACAGAAAGGAGGAAGAGAGGAAGAGGGGAGGGAGGGAGAGAAAGAAAACATATGGTTGAGTTCCTCAACAATATAAAGTTTCTTGGGAGGCCACCTGCCTCCAGCAGCTGGATTTGGCATTCCATTTGCTCTCTGGGATTCTTTCAAGGTGTTATGATCCATTACAGATGACTCTTATCCTTGTTGAGCAAGGCACATGACCTGATGTCTGATGCTTAGCATACAAGGTTGCTCATGTGAGCATCTTTCTAATTTCTTGTGTCTTCCCTTCAATTAGTAAAATTCTCATTTAAATAATAAATAATATCTCTCCAAGAAAAAATAGTTCTTTGGAGAAAACAACTTCCTGATTAAGTAACTGTTTCATTTTAGCTTAAAGAAAAACAAAAAGCATTGAAGGGGGACAGTTTATCTACTTAGATACTTAAATACTCAAATAGTAGAAAATGAAGCAAATAATAGAAATCAGTCATGAGTTTTCCAGGACCAGAAATTTTAGTGGGAGTCCAGGGCCAGGCAATAACATGTTCTACAAGGCTATCATTTTTGATCCTTGTCTGATAGTATTTAATCGAACCTTTTCCTTTGAAGTCTGATATGCCTCTGGTATTATATTATTTTTTCCATTCTCTTCTTCAGATCTTTAGGATATTTCTCTACTTTAGAAAGAAGAAAGGGAGAGAGAAAAAGAGAAAGAGAGGAAGGAAGGCAAGAAGGAAGGAAGGAAGGAAGGGACGGACGGGACCTTAGGTCACAATTTTTTTCTTAATCCCTTTCTTTGTCCATCCTTCCTCAATTTTAACCAACTCTATCTCTTCCCCACTTCAATCACCACACATATCCCTATACCCTGAACTTCATCATGACCAAGAATTCTATGACTTTTAAGATCTACAACTCTAGCCTACTGTCAATTTTTACACTTATTTCCTCCCTTTAGTGGCTCTATTCACAGCAGTGTGGCTCATGCTCATGTGTTTCTAAAGGAAATTCTCAGACATGAATGAACTTCCTTCTTCCTCGTGCTCATCCTGTTAGGTGAACTTAGAGCTGACACTGTGAAGCCACCTGTTTTGGGATCCCTCTTCTCACTTAGGTTACCTCACCCATGAGTCCTTTTCTTTCCTGGCTTCTCCATCTCAGACCTTTGCCCTGATTACTCTTGATCTTCCTGCTGAAGTTCTCTCTACCGTCCTCTTCTCCCCCAACTCACTGTGCTACCCCAGGTGATCTCAAACCTGAATTTCTCATCTCCTTTCTTAATTCTAGACATGGGCTTTCAATTCTTTGTTGTTAAACTTCCACCTGAAAATCCATAGTGAATTGGATTTATCTATGTGGTGCCTAGAACATAATTAGTGCTTAGTAAGTATTTACTATATTCACATTAGTATGTTTATTATATTCAATTTAGATCACATTTTCTAAGCACTAATTACGTACTAAACACCATTGTGGATACAAAGAGCTGCAGAGGGAATGATTAGGTGAGATCCCACTGACCAGAGAATGAAGTCCCCAAGGCCACAGTTCATTCTTAGAGGCCTGAAAGCAAAAGTTCTGAAGGATGAATAACAAACAATAGCCTAAAATTATATCCCGAAATTCAGATTAGTTCTAGATAGTTCTGGAAACAACCTTACAATTTACTCCAGTGGTCTTAAAGCAAGTACCAAATGATTCCTCAAGAGAAAATTAAGACATACAGGTGTCTATAGCCCACCGGCCCAATCTGACCTGCGCTGTGTATTTGCAAATAGATCCTGTTAGAGCACAACCAGTCTCATTCATTTACATATTGTCTATGGCCGATTTCGTACCATAACAGCAGAGCAATTATGATTGACAAGCATGGCTCACAGACTCTAACATATTTACTATGTGGTGTTCTAAGAAAATCTTTGCCAACCCAAGCCGTACAGTATGGCAGCCCCAGCTTGCTTTATTATAAATATAACCTGAGTGTTTCTTAAGAGAATATATTTCTAAGCCCCAGCGCTGACATAAGTATTAGAATTTCCAGGGGATGAACCTAGAACTCAGGATTTTTCATAGGTGCTACAGGGTCAACCATAGGATCAGGGAAATCCCCAGTAGAGTTTTAAAAGCTTATTCTTTACGGTCTTACAGCTTTGGATTTATATCGCAGCTCCACCATTTCTAATTTTATTACCTTTAGCAAGATATTTAACCTCCCTGAACCTCATTTTTCTTATTATAAAATAGAAGAAACAAATGAACCTTCCACATGGAACTGTTGGGAGAATTACCTGAAAAATCCTTCATTAAAAGTGCGGTACATGTTGTCAGATTCAATAAGTGTTTTCTCACCATCATCATCATCATCACCACCATTATTATTTTCTCCTCTTCCTCTCTTCTTCATATAATATCAACACTCATATAATCTATCTGCTTAAAAAGTTTTTGGTGTAATTATGTTTGAAAATGGTGGTTTCGTTTACCTTTAGTTTATGAATTCTGAGTTCTACCATCTCCTTCTTCAGTTTGAAAATATTCAGCAAATAAGTCTTTAAATGATTTATAGCATTTTTTATTTAAGAAGTACAAAGTACTGTGCAAACAAGTGGGTGTGTTGGGGGAGATGGAGAAGGCAAATTGACCTACCCCAAACCACAAAGCAAATCCACGAACAGAATACACAATGTTTACCTCCCAGCCCAATACCTGGACTCAAATACCAACACACCTTTACAGACCGGTCTCATTATCTTTTATTTATCACTCTCTTGCAGATAGGATTCAACAAATCTATCAGCCAAAAACCTTTTAGAGTTTTAGAGTCCCACAAAATGCTCACAAGCCTTCTCCACCTTTATTACTGTGGAAAAGTTGATGAGGTAAAGAAAGTGGGCACCACCTGCCCAGAGAACCCCGGGGCGACTCTGATGGTGTTTCTCCCTTTCTCGGAACACTTCAGTGGGTCCAACTTGCTCCTCAATCAGAGTTCAATTTCTCATCATGCTTTAAATCCCACCCCCTCTGTATCTACTCACCCTCATCTCGCACTTCATTCATTTATATTTCACCTTGTGGTATTCACCCCCATCAAGGAAAACTACTACAGCTAGGCACATCCCAGAATGACTCTTAAAGTCCATTAAAAGAAGAAAAACACCCTGAATAAGAAGGATGATGATCTTCACCATACTCTCTTCTGGTCAGACCACACTTGTGAAATTATTATGTCCCATTCCAGGAAGGACATTCTAAGAAGGGTTTGAAAAAACAGGTGGCTGTTCAGAGAAGAGGCTCCCATTTAGGAAGGGGATAAATAGTTCTGTGAGGTTGCAACATGATAGCATCGTTCACATACTTGAAGGACTGTCATATGGAGAAAGAGCTGGACTAATTCTGAACGGCCTCCAGACCCGAAATCAACACAGTGGACTGATATTTTGGAAAAGCCCCATTACAGCTCTATCCAAGGGGAGAACTTCGCTGTTAGTGAAGCAGACCCAGACTGGATAGACTGTCTTGGGAAGTGTGTAATCTGAGTGTGATCAAGTTTATAAAGAATGTTATACTGGCAATGTGTATTTCTAACACATGGTGGAATTAGGTGACTTTTAGAATGGAACTAAATAGTTAAGAGCACAGTGTTTTGATACAAACCGTCTGGGCTTAACTTTATTCTACTTTTAAACATAGCATGACTTAAACCTCTCTGTGCCTTGGTTTCTTCCTGATGATGGTACCCACTTCATACTGTTATAATGAGGGATTAAATGAAAGAATACATGTAAAAGACTGAGAACAGAAGTTGGCATGTGTAAGTATTACACTAGTGTTCTCATTTATTTTTATTTTTTTTATTAAATCATAGCTGCATACATTAGTGTAATCAAGGGGTACAATGTGCTGGTTTCATATACAATCTGATATGTTTTCATCAAACTGTTTAATATACCCTTTATGGCATTTTCTTAGTTATTGTATGAAGACATTTGTATTCTGCATTTAGTGAGCTTTGCCTGTACCCTTCTAAGATGCACCATAGGTGTGGCCCCACCAATTACCCTCCACTCCAACCTCCCCTCTCCCCTCCCTTCTCATATGAGACCTTTAAATTAGCTTCATAGTAGGGCTGAGTACATTGGATACTTTTTCTTCCATTCTTGAGATACTTTGCTAAGAAGAATATATTCCAGCTCCATCCATGTCAACACAAAAGAGGTAAAGTCTCCATCTTTCTTTAAGGCTGCATGATATTCCATGGTGTACGTGTACCATCTGCTGACTGTAGGAATAACCACTGGGTGGCCTCTACAGGCATTAGAGCTCCCAGTTTCTTTTTCAGGCCATGGCAGGCAGTTAGCTTTTCACAAACCCAGCTTATCCTTCCCACTGAGGCCTTGAAAAATGAAGAAGGAGCACCTGAGAGGGAACAGTCCCAGAGCTGCCTAGGCTCCCAGAACGTGCAAAGAGAGGGAAGGAAGAGCTCCTGCTCCTGTCTTGTCGTTGCTTCCAGTCAGGAGTGACATTTAAGGGGAAGAAGCTTCTAGAAACATAGTCAGGAATCAGCCCAATGGATGAAAACAAGTCACAAGGGTGAGACGTCAGACCTGGCACACGGGTGGCCCTCAAAAGCCTTAACACAGCCATGATGCGTTTCAGATCGGGCACTGACAGAAATTAGACTGAACTCTAAAGAAGTCAGGCCATAGATAAAAGGGAAGTTCGATACAAGTATTAAAGATGAGTCAGTAACACAGCACTCAGGCCTGCCTGCGTAGTCCATTGAATTATCTCTCAGTTACGTCTGTTCCGACGCGGAATCCTAGTGTCCTAGGTGAATACCGAATCCCTTTCAAAACCTAGAGTTTCTATCCAGTCGATTTCAGTGCAAGCTGTGTCTAGCATCCCAGGCATATTTTTAGTGACACTTTAATGAAAAAAGCATACCTCACTCCCTTCAGTCCAAAAATCTTTCCTCCAAACGTCTTCCTCCGCAAATAGCCAGGATTCTCTTCTCGAGTCTGTAGAGCCAGAACCATAGTAGCCTGTGTTGTAATGGTTTCTGCCTCTTTTGTTTCTATTGATTTGTGTTTGTCCTGTCTCCTTTGTTACACTTTAAGGCTCTACCTATAAGAATTGACTACTTCTGTAACTCACCCCGGTACCCAAGATAGTCATGATTGACTGACTGCCATATTACTGGGTAATGTTTGATAATTTTATTGAAATTCTTTTTTACCTATGGTCTGATTTCTTTAGGGTTTAGCCTAATTTCTTTCAGCTCCTGGTCGGCAGGCCCATGTTGATTTGCATTATGGCTGTATTAATGCTTTTGAATGCTATCCATGTGCTAGGTGCTGTTTAGAACTAAATAAAATGTCTTGCCCTAGTGATTTGTTTTCTTTCAACTTGGCAGATTTGTGACCCCTGTGTTTCTAGGAGCTGAAATTGTCAAGACTCTTTTAATGCACCTCTTTGTTCGGGCAATAGCACGCCTGGTGGCTTTGAGAATAGCTGTCGTTTTGAGACTAGCATTTGTAGACACAACTGCTGCTGAAAAGGGAAACTCTATACATGGACTATTTCACTGGGAACAAGCCAGCAAAAAGAGCAACTATTGTTCTTCACTAAAAGAAATAAAATGAAGCCTAGTGTATTAATTTGATCCTGGACATGAAGCAGCATTTTGCTCTAAATCGAGACACAACTGTATCTATATTACCCACGTCTGTGCAGTTCTGATCCCAATCAGTGTTTGTGATCACCCCCCAAGGCACCCAGTATAGAAAAGATCTGGCCCCTGCTTCAATGAACTTCCAAGATGGCTTTGAGTAAACAGCACTAGCCACAGCGTGAAACTCCTCGGGTCCTTGTTACACTCCCGGGTGTTGTAAGCTCAGGCAATCTCAGCACTGTAAAAACCACAGACAGCTACAATCCAAAAGAACCAGTGGCTTAGGATACTTCTTTGAAACTTGGATTTGTGCCACTACAGTTTAGCAAGAGTTGGAGACCGAGAGGGCACATTTGTCCGTCTCCTGCTGGTGAAATACGGCTCCTCGGTGCATCTGCTCGTGGCTATGTTCTATCCACGGAGGGATCGAGAATTAGGCATTTGCCACTTGTGTGACACTGAATCTTCCGGCTCAACAGAATGTGCCAAATTCCTCCTTGTATGACACATTAAAAATTGAAATTCAGCTGCCTGTCGCCCTTTCTAGAACATGTATATGTCTAATATATAATTCTAGAGTACTCCATTATAAAAACTGACTATGGGCTAGGGAAAAATGAATGCCTTACGCTGAAAATTGGAATGAATGGCAGGTGAAAAGAATCTCAAGTTCACCCATGGTAGAGTCATTTACACTCCTCCTCTTGAAACCGTCCTGGCCGTGGAATATCACCACAGGTTCGAAGAATACTAAAAAAGTCAGCACTTAAATGATCAAATGTAAACAGGCTCAAAGCAATAAAAACAAAAAAGTCTTAAAGAAAGAAAATATTTTAAGGACATACATTTCAAAAAGATGAATTCCCCAAACAAGACTTTTAAGTCTTTTAGGAATTAATTTCAAAGGAAATGAGAAGAGAAAGGGGGTAATTTACTGACTGAAAAAAAAGAAACAAAATAAACAGAAAAAAACAAAACGAAAATGAAGGAAGAGCACAAATAAACCAGAAAATCTTCCAAGGATTAAGAAAAAAATCAGAAAGTCTTTACATCTTTGCTAATTTGATAAGAAAAAAATGCCTTGTATCATTTTAGTTTGCATTTATTTTATCACCACTGAAATTAAATGTTTTCCCATATATTTTCTAAACCAATCTATTTTTTCTTTGGAAAATTGTCTTATTAATTTAAGTGACTAACACTCACTTACCTATTTCCTTATTTCTTATGAATTTGTCTGAGCTCTACATGCAATAAATATTTTCATACTGTGCCTAGGAAATCTCTGCTTCCTGGCACAGTTTAAGCCTTATACATATATAATTATAAACATTTAACTATGTTATTTATTTATAATTGTATGTATAATGACTTGGTTCTGATCCATTCTTCATATTCATCATACGTTAAGAATGGGTGTCCAAGAAACTAAGATTTCAGAAAAGTCACCCATGTTAGGCTGTAGTAAATATATAATACCTGTGAACTTGGCAGCAAGTTGGAGTGGGAGTCAGTATGTAAGGATTAGCAAATATTCTCTGCAGACCAAAACATTGTGGGACACAACAAAATACAGTTATTCCAGGCAAATGCAGTAGCAATAAAAGCTACCAGTGACTTGCACGTGGGAGTGATTGACAATGTTCGGACATGGCAGAAGAGTTTGAGAGCGGTGACCAACAGCCTCATCCTAGATTGCCATTGCTAACTTAAAAGCAAACATTAAAAACAAGAGGTCTACAATTACCTTGCATAGACTAGGCAGTGCTGAGTCACATTCTTAAATCCTGATCCGTGCATTCTTTTGTTAACTAAACAATGGAATGAATGGTCCAGACTCTAGGGTAGGTGCTGGGAATACATCAGTCCTGAAGACGGTCAAATTCTCTGACGGTCAAATTTTCAACCAGTGTGCCAGGCACAATGGTATGCTGTGAAAATTCTTAAAGACCATTCATTAAATTATTTTCCAAAGAAGTTGAGAGCACAGTGAGTATATTGTTTTACTTTTTTTATCAACAAAGTTTAAGTTGAATGTGTACATTCAAGTGCATGGTGAGATAAAAATAAAGTTGAAAAACACCTATCTAGTACAAGTGAGAACTGTGGCAAACCAATCAACGATACGTGAATAACACAAATAGTGGTAAGTAATAGGAAACAGAGAAGTGATAAAAAAAAAACCCACCCCAAAACTTAAACTTTAAGTTTTTGTGTGAGTAGTACTATTATCTTGAGTGTCTTGCTTGTACTGTATCACATCATACCTTTGTTTAATTCTTAATAAACTGTTCACTTGAGTGCTTGCTTCAGCAGCACATATACTAAAATTGGAATAAACTGTTCACTTGTTAACAAAAAAACAAAAAAAGAAAAGAAAAGAAAGTGAGGCCAAATTTGCTCTAAATTTTGTTAGTAAACACCACCAGATTGATATTAAAGATAAATTTTACACATTTTTTAATCCCTCGCTCCAAGATGAATTGCATTCTCAATAAATGTCTTGATGAATGAATAAATTAATCAAACAAAAAAATAAAAACTCACCCCAGACAGACATACACACAGACACATAAGTGTACACGCACAGTAATAACAAGACTTGGAAAATGAGATGTGTGAGGAAAGGTTAAGGAAGGGGCGTTCTTTTACCTGGACGAGAAGTGGGTGAGAAAAATTCTGCTCCTGCAGAATTCAGAGGGCTGTGCTCTTCCCTTGAAGACATCCAGTGTGAAATAGGATAAAAATAGTAGTGTATTCCATCTATCATGTATGTGCTTTTAAAACTAGTGTCTTCAAAAAAGAGGAAGGTTAAAGTATTTCCTCCTAGTGTTTTAAAAGGGAGAGTCTCTTTTATCTAGGATTAGTTTCCCGAATGCTAAGAAAAGGACAAATGGTTTTAAAATGTCTGCCAGCTCAGGGCCTCCTTTCTCTGAGTTCCTCCTGTCTCTTCCTTCTTTTCCTTCGGTCCTTTGAACAACTATGACAAGCAGGCCGGTTCCAGCATCACGTGGTGAGGGAGCGTCTATTCTGACCTCTCTGGGCCTCCCTCAGATGTTTGATTTCAATTTT
The DNA here is from genome assembly GCA_963573935.1 of Arctocebus calabarensis. NCBI lineage: Eukaryota > Metazoa > Chordata > Mammalia > Primates > Lorisidae > Arctocebus > Arctocebus calabarensis. Next base: position 118,812 of record CAUYON010087348.1, read on the forward strand.
CACTTGTTTCTATTCTATTCAAATATCATGCTTTCCTAATATCTCAAAAATCCTTGAACTTGAGATTCTTAAGAGACAGCCAGTGATTAGCTGAAAAGTATAGAAGCCACATTATGAAATAAACAAGAACTGAAGCATATGTACTTAGCACTTGGTTTATTATTCTTACATATGCACAGTATTAGATATGGCTGTGGTGAACAGACATATAATTTGGGGAGTCCCCCTTCCCCTCCATGTTGTTAAGAGGTGACAGATATTCATATCCCCGTGAGGTACATTTGAGTGGCAGGGTCATGGAAGGATAAAAGGGACGTAATGCTAGACCCATTTTCAAGATGAGAATGCTGAAGTTATAAGATGTCTCAGCCGAATATTCTGAGTCTGTTCGGAGTTAGGAACAGATTTCAGATGTAATTCTCAAAATTACAAATTCTCTCCAGCCTCTAAACAAAATAAATGAACAAATGCCCATTTTCCAGTTGGCATAGAGAGTCTCCAGGGTTGGAAATCTGCCTTAAAAATTCTAAAGCAAAAATCCTTTGAAAATATAGTTACAGCACACTAATGAATGTGTTCCAGTGTCCCTTCCGCTTCAGCCACCCCAAGAGCCTGAAGGACTGTTAGTGCCACTTAGCTTTGGTTGGCAGTGCTCACCCCTGAGAATGAGAACCCTGGTGGCCTTTCTGACAAGCCAAAGCATAGATGTGCGTCTGTTGACATGAAAAGGACCCTTCTGTGAAATGTGTTGAACACTCAGTGTTTTATTAAATGGTCTTGAACATTCTTTCTCCATCCAGCTCTTCCTTCCCAGTCACGTCCAGTTTTGTTTGGTTTTTTTTAGTCAAGCCACCTTCCAGAGCTGCTACCAGTCACAAATTTTATAATTTTAGATGAGTTCTGTGCTGTAATTTAAAAGATAACTCATTCCTAGTTCCAACATTTAATGTATTTTCTTTTTTTTTTCCCTGAAAGCAATATACGTGTGTAATTAATAAACAATTTAGTATGTTGAGGAACCTAGGAACTTGGCAAATGTTCTGGGGATATGAAATCTCAAGAAAAGCAGCACATTATAAGAAATAGTAAGTAATTACTTATGTAAGCTTTCTTTTTAAATTCTAAGAACATTAACTACTAATTATCTACTAATTACCAGTACTTCAGCAGGTGTTTGCACTTAACTGTCGACTAAAACCCCCATGAAAAACAAACCCCTCACAGCCTCTCTCAAGATCAAGGCTGAATCCCACTGGACCCTGAAGGCGCCACTGGTACAGCAAAGCTGGTTACAAGCCAATGTCTTCACCACTTGGCTGCTTAGGGTGAAAAAGTAAATTTGTGTTCGTCCATTTCCCTTTCTCGTTTTCTCCAAAGGCAATCATTACCAAGGAGCAAAACCACTGGCTTGAATGGCAGCTTCAAGGTAGCTGGGGTTACACTCCAACTATGATGAAGAGGCCTTTATCAGAAATGCATCCGTCTCACTTCCCGGGGCTGAAGCAGCCCTCTGCATCTGACAGGCCTGGAGCACCATTTACCTGTCTCCCCACACTCCTTCCCGGCGATGTGCAATGAGCACGTGCTAATGCTCTGCCTTCCCATCTCCTTGTTAGGCCTTGCAAATGATCTGTAAGACCTTCCGGCTTGAAAAGCGTGGGCTTCTCTGATCTCCACTTGGCAAAGTTTCAGGAACTAAAGCCATGCCATGTTCACTGAAGACCCCAAATGGTGTGGTGCTTGCCTGCCTGGAGAATGCCATTTGTCACAGTCACGGACAGGATCCCTGTGTGTCTCACAAGGGTCAATTGCTACTTCCTCAAGACACCTCCGGCACGTCCACATTACCCAAAGGTGATGTCTGAGAGTGCGATCTCACCCAACATCTACTCCAGGGTCCTAAGCTCTGCCCGGGGCCAGCACAGCCCACCCTCTCCCTGTGTCCCTCTGTGAGTTTCTACTAATCTCTCCATTATTATGAGCTGTCATAACAGACTGCCACAAGTTGGTGGCTTACAACCAGAGAGGTTTATTCTCTCTCAGTTCTGAAGACCAGAGTACACAATCAAGGTGTTTTTGATCACCCTCCATCAGCCGGTCCTTCGTGGGAAAGGAGACCTCTAGGTGTTCACCGTGACTGTATCACTACAATCTCCCTCTCCATGGTCTTATCACCTCCTCCTCTTTTGTCAAGTGTCCCCTGTATATCTCTTAAAAGACACTTACCACTAGATTTACAGTCTTCCCTGATAATCCAGGGTGATCTCATCCTGAGATCTTTAATGACACCTGCAAAGACACTTCTTCCCAATATCACATCCACAGGTTCTGGTAATTTGGACATGGACATATCTATTTGGACACCACCCACTCCAGTCCTCTAAATGATCTCTCCTCTGTTAATTCGTTTATCCAACGCATTTTATTGAGCCCTGCATTATTTCAGACGCTATCTTAGGTGGAGACGAGTTCATGAATGAGACAGACCAGGTCCATGCCTTTATAGCACTTAACCTATTACACCTTTCCCCACTTGTTTTGGGCATCTGTTTCAGTTATACACATTTCCTTAGAATTTACAGGTATCATTGATATTCAAAACACATGTAATTCCTAGAAATCTAGTCCAATCATAGCTTGTATGCGGGTGAAGGAAATAAGACATGCCTGAAAAGTTTTTTTTCAGGTTTTCAGAAGAACAAGAGAGAGAAAAGCATAGATGTGCAAATTTTATAAATTCATTTTTACAATGTAATTGGAATGCCAAAAGATTGAGGAATTCATTGTTGATGAAGAAATGGATATTAGTGCAATGAAGAATAGCTCTGTCTCTGTCGGCTGGCCATCTTTTATATGCCAGAGGCTGTCACTTTCTATTGCATTTCAACTGACTAATTACTACAGTTTATTAAAACGGAATATGAATTCACATTTTTTACTTTCCCCAGCTTCAAGTGTTCCTGTTATCAATAGCTATCGCCTGATGATACATCACAGTTCTGGAGGTTCTTAGGTTAGGAAATGAGTGGCCAGTGTAGGGAGATGTCAAAAGAACCCAACAGCCATTGTCAAGGGTGATTGTCCACTGGCGTAATTGTGTACGACCTCACTCCTTAGTCAGAGCTGAGGGAAGGCAAGTCCCACAGCCGTGAGTGGCGATCTGGGCACTATAGTGCTGGGAAGAGGTGGGAAGACAGATCGTACTGGCCAAATGAATGAAAACTCTGCCTCTAATGGAGAGCTGTTTTCCAACCAGAGGTAATGACCAGAGGAAGGGGCCATAAATTAGTTATACGTTGTATGTCTGAAGGCTACCTCAACTTCAAATTAAACACTTACATTTTTAAAGTTTCTTAGAACTTGGTGGGGAAGAGGGGTTGGTTCTTGATGGCGTTGGTATTGTGTGCTTGAGTATTGGGAGGGAGTGGCTGGAGGGCCGCTGGGTCATCTTGGAGTGCACTTACAGGTACAGTGGGCAGAATCGTGTTAGATAAAATCTAAGTGGGCCATGCTGAAAAAGCAAGTGTCATCATTCCACAGTCGTAGCTTCATGATTACAGGTTTTAAAAGAGCCATTGTCAGAAAAATGGATCCTGCAAACAAGTAATTAGCACTTTGAGCATCACAGTTGCAGCACCTGTTAGAATTCCATTTGGATTGTACCAAATAATATGCTGGAAGGAGCAGAGCTCTCTCACTCTTTAAAAAAAAAAATCAGATTAATACGAGGGTGCAAATGCTTAGGTTATATTGTTCTCACTTCTAAGGTAAAGTTCAAGTTGTAGTTGAGCCCTTCGCCCAGGGGAAGTGCTGAACACCCTCATTTTGTGCACATGAGGTGACTTCCCACTAATCACCCTCCCTCCCCTCCTCCACCCTTCCCTTCTTTAGCCTCTCCTCTCCCCCTCGATAGACTATCCTTGTGTTTTTCTTTCATGTGGGCCTGTAGTTGTTTATGTATTGGTTTCATATTAATATTGGATACTTTTTTTTCCATACTTGTGATACTTTACTAAGAATGTGCTTCAACTCCATCCAGGTAAACACAAAAAATGTAAAGTCTCCATCTTTTTATGGCCGAATAGTACTCCATGATTTATATAAACCACAGTTTGTTAATCCACTCATGGATTGATGGGCCCTTGGGTTGTTCCCTCATCTTGGCAACTGCAAGTGAGCTGCAATAAACATTCTAGTGCAAATGTCCTTGTGGTAAAATGTTTTTTTTTTTTTTTTTTTTTTTTCCTTCTGGGTAGATACCAGGCAATGGGTTTTCAGGATCACATGGAAGGTCAACTTTTAATTCTTTGCAGATTCTGCAGACCTAATAACATGGTCGTTTCTGGGCCAGACAGGTGGTATGGTCCATGTATGTGGCTGACCAGAAATTCTCAGAAACATTTTCTTAAGTTGCCAGAGGTAGTCAATATTTGTGGGAAAAGACAAAAAACAAAAATAATACTTGGGGAAATTAAGCAAATGTGCAGAGCTGTGGCAAAGAACAAAATCCTCAGTCACAGAGGAAAGTGCCACTTACCCTTAGCCATAGTTACAAACTCAAGAACGGAAGACGCAAGAAAGGGAAGGAGGCTTGTTTTTTCCTCAGCAGATTCTGATTGTTCAGTAAGAAAGGTAGGTATTGAATGCTTTTCCTTGGTAATCATGCTACCTTGCTCCAAGAAGAATGTGTCTACATTTCAGAGTTTCAGGGGACACGCCTGCCAGACCCAGGGTGCAGCCTCGCCCTCTGCTCAGACCTGTGAGGAGGCTGCATGTCTCTCCCTAGTTAGAGCCTCAGAGAGCTCTCTGCTTTCTGGTCCTGCTAATTCCCATACAAGGCCTTAGGCACCATATTCTTAACAAAATGACCCAGTGTTTTACAAATCAGGATATTCGCCCTCAAGATTTTCAACATCTTTTGAAAAATCTGAGCTCTAGCCCCCTCTGAGCCAAAATTCTCATAGAATCACAGTCAGTGAGGCTAGGTGGCAGCTGCGCTTGTAAATAGGACAGGCAGGCTTAGCTGCTACGGCCCTCAGCCCCATCTCACTTTTGACTGCTTCCTACCTGGCTCCGGGGGCTTTGGGGGTGTTGGAGAGTGCGTGGAGTCAGCGACCTCCAGTGGCCTCAGCAAGGGCATCTTTACGGACTCCTTTTAGAGTGCACCTTGCTTAAGTTCTCTTTCCCAAGCATGCTCGCCCCTGCTTGGCCCTGCCCTTCCAGCTTCCCCTCTCCTGAGTAGCCAGGGCACTGCCTATCTCTGTTTTGCGGTTAAAGATTCACTCACTAGCAATCCCTGTTTTCCAAGTCCTACTTCACTTGGAATCCCAGCAAATAAAGCAGAGGAGACCTACTCTGCTGTGTCAGGGGCCAGAATCCTGCCCTCCCTGTGACCACGTTAACCGCTTCACAAAAGGCATTCACCCACCCTCTGAAGCACCTTTCGGGGAGCCTCCAAGAGTCCCCCAAAACACTGATTTGTGGTTTTGATCAGTATCTTCTACATGGTGCTCCATAATATTAGGTATCTATTATTTTATAAATTCTGTTCTCAAAAATAAATGATTCTTAAAGAACTGCGCCCAAGGCTGATATTCCACCATGCATTTTTGCACTTAGTCTGTATGAAATAAATCTTTGTTGGTTTATTATCTGCCATCTTTTGAATCAGCCATGACTCCTGAGCAAACAAAACTGGACATTCTCTTCCCAGCAGAACCTACCGCCGAATATCATTGCTCAGAGAATGACACAAAGCCAGCTTCCAGAGCAGAAAGGCCACACCATCGTCTTGTTCTCTTACAAGGTGGGCCCCGGTTACACCTGTCTCACTGAGGTCCAGCACTATCTGAGCACTATAGAATAATAACCATGGGAATCGGGAAAGTAAACACCCCACAGTGCTGGTTATGTTCTCTTCCTGATCTGGTTGTTGTTTGTATGCACTGTTTGACTTGTGAAAATTCTGCGAGCTCTGAACTTAGGATTTGTGTACTTTTCTGTATATATGTTTTGTTTAATAAAATATAAACTGGATAAGAAAACAGGAACAGCTGACTGTGAATCTTTATTCTTGAATGGAGGCACATCAGGACTAGGTTAAGTCATGCATCTCACTGTTGTCTAACTCAGCGTCTGCATGTAGTAAGGAGGCAGCACATTCTTACCAAGACATGAATGTGACCTTGGCCTGGCTCGGCACGGTGAGAACTAGCATGCTTCCTGCTCCATGTAGCTCTTTACAATCCAAGCATTTACTCCACAGGTTACTAGTAGCTGGTTCTCCTTAACACTGGTCTCCCTCCCAAGGAACAGAGCTCAAGCCTAAGCCTATTCTTCATAGAGCCTTTTGTCCTGACAAGCCTGCATGAGACACTGCACCAGCAGCCAGGAGCCCAAAGATGTCTACAACTGTTGTTGGAGGAAACAGCTATAGGCACTAGTTGTTAGAGTCATGGGACGCCCGTATGTATTACTGAGGCTACGAACAAGCACCATGGGAATAGCTCTTAAATCTATCTAGAGAGATCCGGGAAATTTTCCCAGAAGATAACATGTAATGTGGGGAGGGGCTCAGCCAGTGATGACCTAGCAGTTTCTGCTAACCACTGCTTATGCTGCGAATGGTTTTCTGTTCTTCTCAAAAATGCTTCCTACTGACTCTTCTAGAGAAAAAGGAAAAGCATCTGGCTCTTCTCCAAATCTAACTCAGAATCATATCACAATCACTTGAAAGGTTGTCAGCCTTTCTTAACCTCCAACTTCTGACTGGTGGACATACATGGTAAAACTATTTTACATTTTGTCATTCATGAGAACGCATCTTCTCAGACAGATCAATATTCCATTATTCCAACAGCAGACACATAACAAATGAAGGATGTATGGCAAACAGAATAATGGCCTCTCCAAAATACCTACAGCCTAATCCCTAAAACCTGTGAACTTAAAGACACTTGGTGGGGTGAAAGGGATTTTGTAGATGGACTTCAGGTTAAGAACTTAAGATAAGAAAATTATCCTGGATTATCTGGGCGGATCCAGTTTAATCACACAGGCCTAAAAGTGGAGAGGAAGGCAGAAGAGTCAATGAGAGATGATGAAAAAAAGGGCGAGAGAGGCCTTCAAAGTGTGAAGCTCATTTCCCCCCACTATTTCTGGCCCTGACAATGGAGGAAAGAGACCATGAGCTAAGGGATATGGCCAATTTCCAGAGGCTGGGAATGGCCCCCCTCTGACAGCTAGTAAGAAAACGGGGACTTCAGTCTTATAACCAGAAGGAATAGATTCTGCCAACAATCTGAACAAGCGTGAAAACGGCTTTGCTCCAGTAAGGAATATAGTCCTTGCAGATGCCTTAATTTTAGCCACAACGGAGACTCATACCAGACTTCTGATCTATGGAACTGTCAGGCAATAAATGTGTGTTGCTTAAGTGGCTAAATTGGTGGTAATTTGTTCCAGAAGCAATAGAAAACTAATGTAAAAGGGAAGTCTCACACCAAGTAAACTTCAGCAGTAGCTTATCATAGAAGGACCTCTGAGGCTGATTCCTGCTGGCTTTGCTAGGGGCCTCAGAGAGACCATGGGCAAGTCCTTTCCCCTCTCTGAGCTTTGGTTTCTGCAGCTGTAAACAAGTCTACTAACACCTACCAGTAGGAGTTACGTCATTAAAACCAGATCAGGCACGTGAAAGCCCTTAGCAGGATGCTGGGGAGATACAGCAGGGGCTCAGGGGATGTTTAGAAGGAAAACAAAGCTACTAAAGCCTTTTGCTGGTTGACAAATCCCCAACCGCCCATGAAATTGCTCCCATCCATTTCTGGGAAGCCTTCGCCCTCCTGCCTGGTGAGGAGGTGTCCTTCCCCAGCTTTGTGTAGCCTGGAGGGGCAGCTCAAGAATTTTGCTTTCTGGAAGAGTAGGGGGTTGTGAGAACCAGCCGGGAACTTCCAGTCTCCAAAAAATGAGACCCCAGCTATGGCTGTGAGGGGGCGTGCAGAACAGCGCTGTATGGTCGGAGCCCGAGCCCCCACTGTGAACTCTCCTCTCTCACCTTCCCAGAGATCTCCCTGCCAGCATTTCCAGGGTCCCTCTCTCGAGTCTTTGGCTCTCCCTCCCTACCAGCAAACATGTGCCAGAATCTCCACTTTGAAACAACTGCCCTTTGACCGACTCCTCCCATCTCTTCCTTCATAGTAAACGTCTTGAAAGGGTCTCTGCTGCCACCTCCTCTGCTCCCTGGGTTTCTCCATCATCCCCCTGGCCTTTGTTCTGCCTCTTCTCTTGTCAAGAGCCAATGGGGTCAATTTTCTGCCTCTCAGCAGCATGTGACAATGTGACATGTTGACCACGCCTTTCCTGAAGCTCCCCTTACATCTGTGGCAAGGCAGTCTCCTGGGGACTCTTCCTCTTTGATCAACCTCCATGTATTAAACTGCCCCAGGGCTCAGCCAGGGGCCCCCAGTCTCCCAGGGTTAGCTCAAGCAGACCCATAATTTCAAATGCCACACACCATCGATTTCCTAGCTGATCTTCAGTTTCGCCCTCACCATTGACTTTCAGACATTACTTGGAGGTCTCATAGTCATTTTCGAAGCTGACAAATCCCATTCAAGTCTACTCCTTTTCCCTGAGTCCCTGATGGGGTTGATGGCCTCACCATTCACCCAGCTGCTCAAGTCAAAAGTCCAGCAGTCACTTCTGACATTGTTTTTCCTTTTTTAAAAATGCCATATCTCATCCATCAAGTTCCTTCAGTTGAACTTCAAAACATATCCCTTATCTGTCCATTTCTGTGCATCCCCCCTTCACCTGTCTGGCCAAGCCTCCATTCCCTGCCACATCTGGATCCTGCAGCAAACTCCAGATCGGTGGCCCTGGTTCCCTCTCATAGCACATACATCCACTCTATTTTCTATACAGAAAACAGAAACGATTCTTTAACCATCTAAACTAGGTCACTGCATTCTTCTGCTTAAAATTTTTCAGTGGCTTTCCATTGCCTTTAAAATAAAAATTTCACTTGCAGCTTTTCTATAATGAAAAATAAAAATATAATTTAAATTCCTCCTCATGCTCTCAAAGACCCTCTGGTTTGTGCCACTCCAAACTCTCCTACCTTCTTGCTGTTCCTCTATCTCCCCAAGATCACCTTTGCTTTAGGGACTTTGTACCCATGGTTCCCCCTGCCCAGAACTGTCTGTTTAACATATCTTTTTCATCACTCTTCTGCTCAGACGTCTCCACTGTGAGACAACCTAGTCCTCTCGCACGCTTTGTTTAATTTCCTTCACAGTATTTACTATAACCTAGGGTTCACTGATTTTTTTGAATTGTCTACTTGTTTATCATCTGACTGTATCTCCGCCTCCCTCACCAGTATCCAAGGTCTCTGTGAGTGGAAAGCTTCTTTACCTAGCTCGGGGATAGATCTCATGGACAGAGAATAATCTCTGGAGATTACAGATATAAATAAAGGATATGCAATAGTAGGGTTGGTGAGAACTGGGATGAAGAATACAGCAAGATCGGAGGAAAGAAGGTCTTTTATCTGGGTGCTAAGGAAAGGGCCTCTGATCAGGGTTACTTGGGCTAATTCCCAAAGGAAGTGGAAGATCCAGCTTTGTGGAGGATTTAGGCCAAGGCCAGAAGGTACTGGAGACAAAGCAAGTGAAAAGAAAGGCCTTTCTAAGAAACAAGGAGGCCAGTGCGGCCACAAGACTGGACAAATCTTATCAGGAACCAAGGTTTCCTTATTTCTTTCTTGGACCATATCCTGAAGATTGCACAAAGCTTAAAGAGAGGGGCCACGATCTCTGCCCTGGTGTTATAACACATGGCAAGAGGGACTTGACTTGAAGTCATTAAGGTTACTAAGCAGTTGATAAGAAAATTATCCTGTGCGAGACCAAAATAATCACATAAGCCTTTAAGGAAGAAGCAGAGAGGGGGTCAGAGAGTGTGAAGCGTGAGACAGACTCCACATGGCATTGCTGAAGACGGAGGAAGCCGTGTGTCAAGAAAAGGGATCTCAGAAGTAAAACCACAAGAAACTGGATCTTGCCAACAACCCAAATGAGCAGGGAACTGGATTCTTCCCCCAGAGCCTCCAGATAAAAGTCCATTCTGGAAGACACCTTTTGGGGGGCCTTGTGGGGCCCTGAGCAGAGAGTCTAGTCACACACACACCCTACCTTTTCCCTAATCGGACTAATAGAACAGCCAGGGCTGTTATAAGCTGCTACAGTTCTGGTAATTTGATATGCAGCAATAGAATGAAGTTGAGAAGAAGCTCTTACAAGTCAGGGAAAATAGAAAAAGCAGAACCATCTGAACAGAGCCACTTGCAGGAAGGATCTGTGGAGAGACGGCACAGCTGGGAGACAGTGTGGAACACAGGTGGCCACCTGGCTGTTCACACGACCCCTGCTGCTCCGCGGCATACAGGCTTCCTGAGCACACTCAAGGGGACAGCACTCACAGGAGCAGAGGCTGCTACTTCCCATTTTCATCAGGAGAGCAAAAAAGTAAAGAAAAAAAAGAAGAGGGGTAATTCATTCTACTCAGTGACTCTCTTGACCAGTGGAATGTGGTAGAAGGGGTGTTCTAGGCTCTCTGAGGTCAGGTTATAAGACTTGCAGTATCCTCCTTGCCTTTTGAAGGACTCATTCTTGCTACCCTGGGCAACCCATCCCCGCCCCCCCACACACACACACACAGCCGCCCTGGGAGGTCACCTGCAGGGGTCCAGTTAATACTCCCTGCTAAATCCAGCCTTTCAGTCATCTACACCAGAGTCCCAGACCTCAAAGAAAGCCACACAAGGCAGAAGCATTGCACAGCCATGCTGGGCCAAATTCGTCATTGCAAAACAAAATCAAATGACGATTGGTGATTTGAGCTCTGAAAGATTGGGGCCACTTGTGTCATGTAGCAATCAATAGTTAGAATAACAAAGAGGGCCCTGCCTCCTTCAAGCTCCATTTGGAGTTTAGAAATAAAGACCATAAGAAATCAGCTCACCTGCCACCCTTTAAAGGAGAGACACACAAAGCCTGAGCCACCTTCCCCTTGTGTGGACACTCCCGAGGGGGGATTTAGAGATGGGAGATGCACACCTCTTAACCCCCAGAATCTCTGCCACAGACACCTGCTATGCTCACATGAACTCGAGGCAACAAACTCAACCTGTCTCACAAATTCTCTTCCAAGCAGAGAATCGCTATCCTCCCGGCTCAGGGCTTGTCTGCAGCCTGAATGCCACAGCTGCCCTCCCCTAAATGGGGTGAATTCTCCAATGAACAGCACCCCCTGTGCCATTAACTTAGGAAATATCCCTGATTTCGTCTACCTTTCATGGTTGCAGCTTAGGCACTTCAACTGTTAAATAACTTGTGACAAACTGCAGGATTTCCTTGATGTGACAATTACACGGCACTAAGTTATCTTGTACCTACTGGGTCCTCTGCTCCCTTTGCCGCCGTCTGCACCTGAGCACGGCAATTCTGCGCCGTTATGTGTGGCTGTGTGGGATTTTGGTCATAGGTAGACAGGCCATTGGTCCTATCATTCTGGAAAATGTTAACTCTAATTTGGCATCAGTACATTTGTCATGCAAAACAGTAGATAGTTTGGCTTTTTATGAAGGTCCCGGCCCCTCGGACATGAATTTTATTCAGTTCGTTTTTTGTTAAGTCATTAAGTGCCTACTATGTGGAAGGTGCTATAGATGCAAAACAATTCAGACAACATCTGTACTCTTGAATAACTTGATCCTGGCGGGGGTGGGTGGGTGGAAATTGTTATTTAATGTTGTTCCCTGAAAAGTCTCTGCTTTTGGAAAGTTCTTGGTTCCTAAGAGATTGGAGCTAGAAGAAACACCAGGAACTTGGGCCCCAGTTGGGATCGTGAATGTCCAGCGTGAGCCCCGTTCCTGACTGTGTGCACTTTCAACGTGGCCCACTCCTCCGGGTCCCGTCTCTTCACCTGCTGCACACAGATGGCCTCCCCAGACATGTCTTTGCCGTGGGCCATTTGGAGAGCCAAATAAGATATTGTCTGGGAAAGTCATCTAAAAAGTACAAAGCTCTGAAAATGTGACTGGGAGTCCAGTGTGACCAAGCAGATGGCTAATTTAAACCTGGGAAGCCCAACTCAGCATTAACCCTTCCCGTCTTCTCCCAATTTGGCTAGTGAGCAACTTCATTTATTCACTTAATAACGTGCCCTCCTGTCACTTTTACTTCCATTCCCCATGTCACCTTTCCCTCCTTCACGATCATTTTCTACTGAAAATATGGTGAGATGCTCAGATGTGGCGCGGCCCCTGCTGAGAGCATGCATATGCATGAGGTGGAGCTCCTGCCCCTTGGAGACACTGATGTCACGACTCTGGGGAAATGGCTAAGTAACCATGACAACACAGCTCAGTGTTGCATCTTGCATTGGAAGGCTCTGAGGATGGCCAGCCCATTACGCAGGCAGGACGGTGACATTCCCTCGGCAAGGAGTGCAGAGTGTCCAGGTGGTGGCAGCCGGCCAGCAGTGACAGAGGGCCCTCCACGCGTCCTTCCATCTGGCTCCCGTTCCCCACTCTGGTGACTGGAGTTGCAGCCTGCGATTTATGGGGCTGAGCACTCCCACACGGGAGCAACGGATGGACTGGGACAGCATCGGAGGCCGGGAAGCACAGCCCCTGGGCTTGCGAGTCTGTGCCGGACATTTGATCTGTGTCAATTTCCTTCCCATCTTAACCAGGTGACACCGACCCTCGGGTACCTATTCAGGGAGACGTGTAATATTTTAAAGTCATTAACTAGAGCAAGCAAACTCTGAAATGTGGGCAAAGATGGAAAATGATGAGTTCTGCATAAAAAGCAACCTACATACTATAAGCATTAAGGATGTAGGTTTTTCCTTTTAAATCACCTTTATGTCAATGATAATAATTTAGTCACCATGTTACTTCCAAAGTGAACTTTCTTGGATAAACCTCCCTCGCAACTGTATTTTCAGGATTATTTTTTAAGTGTAAGTATATGTTTAGAGCCCCCGTGATACACTGCTGAGATTTTGGAACAGTTTTCTTCCATTTTTGCAGCCCCTCCCACTGCCAAAAAAGTAATAATATAGTGAATACTCAGCATGTATACATTATACCAGTCAATTTCAGAAACATTTCCACTATTAAAAAATAATAATTTAATGGGGCCTCAGTGTCTGAATGTTACCCTATTGTTTAGGGCTATAATTTCAACAGCATTTTAAAAAGTATTTTTTTAAAAAGCTCCTTCACTAACAGGATGTATGTTGAGGGCTTTATTCCAAATGCCATGTTCAGACAATTCAGAAATGTGTGAAAGAAAAGAAAGCAAGCCACTTTGGTGACAACAATAAACAATGGAATGAATGGGCGATCGGGCTGAAGCACGGGATGTGGCACCGATATCACCCGGGTGGGGTTGCTTTGTGAGACCCAGGGCACCAAGGACCTCTCTCCATAATATCACACTCTATTTTCAAACCTGCCTCCTCAGAGACAAATGCCTTAGAAAACAGACCCAAAGCTACAGAAAGTACCCATTACAGGTGGTCCCCTGAGGGCTGTGATGGGAAAGCTTTTCTGAGAAGGAGACTTGCTTACCCTCTAAGCCTCCCCTATGGCCTCCGTCAGTGCTGGTTCCCACCCTCACCCTCCACCACATGGCCATCTGATCCCTGCCACTAATCAACCATCCAGGACAGCAAGGATCTGACTGCTGGCCAGCGGCCAAGAGAGCATCTCTGGACTGCACAGTCACAAATGTCAGGACAGCAAAGCTATTTCTCCCACTTTGTTGAGAAAGAAGATTCACAAACTCATGAGTGAAAGTACAATTCATAAGTATAATAGAGTGACACTCCCTACATGGGCAAATGCCACAAGAACCATGCTAATACCTATTATTATACAAATAGGCAATGTTATGTTCCAGAGTGCAACATACTGCTCTGTTCCAGTATTTCTGCCCCTGAGTCATAGGACTTTTTTAACATAAGTAAAATACTTGTCCACTGAATCAAATAGACAAAATATGAGAAAATCACATCCTTTTTATAGGTAAGCATTCTTAACTGCAAGTAAAAGTTAGCTATCCTGGATCAATTAGAAAGTAATATTATTACAAGGCACTTCCATTGTAATGTCCTGTTACACATGGGGGGAAAAATGATTTTTTTTCACAACTAATTGTATCTGCCACAGGTTTAAAATGTAATATATTGTTTTACTGACCCTACGAAGCATTACTTACTACAGGAAGTGTCCTCTTGCCATAAACAATAGAAATTCAAACAAAATATAGTCGAACTTCTGTAAGTTGACCACCAAGGGATTATTACAAACCGGTCAATATATAGAGGTGGTCAACATAAGGAACTAGGCCTTCTGTACTCATACAAACAGGTGGTGTATGTCCAGTCTTTGAAAATTAGTTCAACTTTAAGAGGTGATCAATGTAGGGAGATGGTCGACTCTGGAGGTTCTACTGTATATGTAAGAACTGCTTTTAGACTTTGAACAAAAACAATGAAAAACTGATCCCTGACAGGAAAGAAAGATACAAACAAGGTAAGTGTTATGATATCCCCAGCTTACAACCTGAAGACTGTTTTCAGGTCACAGATACAAGGAATGTGAGCTCAGATAAAGCCTGAAGTTCTCCCTAAGTTGAAGTAACACTGACCAGAGTTCAGGAAAGCCAAAGTAGCTAGAATGCTCAGGGCAAAGGAAAATGTGCAGAGAAAGCATTCCAGAAATCTATACAAGAGTCCCCCAGAAGCTTTGGCTGATCTGCTGGTGCACAGTTTAACACCCCATCACAGGCCAGCAAAGAACAACTTCTATGGAAAACGCAATTGTCAAGTAACTGTAAGATGAACAAATTCAAAAGTTCACACAGGGGTTGGAATTCATTGACTTTTCAGAAAGATCATACCTTAGAAGTGGAGCTAAATTAACCCTATAATAAAGGCTACTCTAGATTTTTCCCTAAGCAAGTTTAAAAACAAATCTTGAAAATATCAACTTACCCCAATTAACTTAAATGTGCATCAGAACAAAGTTCATCATTCTTCAAAGACTATAGCAAGATATGGTACAGAGCAACATAACAATGTCCAGCTTTGAAGAAAAATAATGAGATATACAAAAAGCAAGGAAAGGTGATCCATAATTACAAGAAGAATCATTCAATAGAAACAGACCCAGAAATGATGGATAAATGAAATTAGCATATCTAATGAAATTGAATTAAAACAGCTGTGCTAGAAATGCTTCATGTGCTCAAAGAAATAAAGAAAAATGTGAACATAATAAGGAGAGAAATGAAAAACATTTAAAAAATCCAACTGGAACTTGTAAAAGTAAAAAATACAGGTGGGTGCAGTGGCTCACACCTGTAATCCTAGCATTATAGAAGACTAAGGTATGTGGATTGTTTGAGCTCAGGAGTTTGAGACCAGCCTAAGCAAGAGCAAGATCCCATCCCTAAGAAATAGCCACGCATTGTGGCAGGTGCCTGTAGTCTCAGCTACTTGGGAAGTTGAGGCAAGAGGATCCTTAAGCCCAAGAGTTTGAGGTTACTGTGAGTTATGATGCCACAGAACTCCACTGAGGGTGACAACATGAGACACTGTCTCAAAATAAATAAATAAATAAATAACAAAAGTAAAAAATACAATATATCAATATGCAAAATGGAACAAATATCTGGAAAGAATTAACAGCAGATTAGCAGAAGAAGGACTCATGAACTTGAAGGTAGCAACATAAGCTATCCAAATAATGTATACACATACACAAAAAGACCGAAAAATAAAATATCAGTAGCCCACAGTACAATATCATCTAAACTATAGTGTATTGTTATATAGAAAAAAGTGGAGAGTGATAAAAATATATGAGAAGAGAAAAAGAAATAATGGTCAATTTTTTTTCCAAATGTGATTAACTTTAAGTTTACAGCTACAATAAGTGTAACGAGCCCCTCGCAGAGTATCACATCAAGACACATCATTATCAAATAACCAAAACACAGTAGCAAAGACTAAAACTGCAAAAATCAAGCAGAGCAAAAAGATACATTAAGGACAGAAGGACAAAGATAAGAATTAAAGCAAACTTTTTGTCAGAAACTGTGCAAGTCAGAAGACAATGGAAGGCCATCTTATAATGCTAAGAGGAAACACTGTCAGCCTAGACTTCTATATCCAGTAAAAATATCTTTCAAAAATAAGAGCACAACTCTTGTTGATACTGACCCAGGAAAAACTTTTATGAAGAAAACCCCCTTAGGAATTGCAGCAGTAAATACCAAAAATAAATAAATGGGGCCTGATTAAGCTAAAAAGCTTCTGCACAGCAAAGAGTACAACAACTAAAGCAAACAGATAACCTTCAGAATAGGAGAAGATATTTGCTTGCTATGAATCTAACAAAGGGCTGATAAAAAGAGCCTATAGAGAATTTAAACTAATCAATAAGAAAAAAGCAACAAATCCCATTTACAAGTGAGCAACAGACATGAGCAGAACCTTTTCTAAAGAAGACAGATAAATGGCCAACACATGAAAAATGCTCATCATCCCTAGTCATCAAAGAAATCCAAATCAAAACCACCCTGAGATATCACCTGACCCCAGTAAGATTAGCCCACATCATAAAGTCCCAAACCTGCAGATGCTGGTGTGGTTGTAGACAGAAGGGAACACTCTTACACAGGTGGTGGGATTGCAAACTAATACAGCCCCTAGGGAAAGAAGTGTGGAGAATCCTCCAAGAGCCAAAAGTAGACCTTCCATTTAATCCTGGAATCCCAGTATGAGATATCTACCCAGAAGGAAAAAAAAATCATTTTGCCATAAAGACATTTGCACTAGAATGTTTATCACAGCTCAATTCACAATCACTAAGACATGGAATCCACTCAAGTGCCCATCAACACACAAGTGGATTAACAAATTATAGTATGTGTATGCCATGGAATTCTTTCTATTCAGCAATAAAAAAGATAGAGACTTTATATCTTTTGTATTTACCTGGATGGAGTTTAAGAATAATCTTCTTGGTAGGGTATCATAAAAATGGAAAAGCCAGTACCCAATCTACTCAATACTAATATGAAACCAACAGATAAATAACAACACACCCACAGAAAAAAACACAATTAAATTTGAGTGGGGGTTGGGCACAGTGGCTTGTGCCTGTAATCGTAGCATTCTGGGAGGCTAAAGTGGGTTAACTGCCTGAGCTCAGAAGTTCAAAACCAGCCTAAGCAAAACTGAGACCCCCATCTCTACAAATAGCTGGGCGTTGGGGCAAGCTCCTGTAGTCCCTGCTGCTTGGGAGGCTAAGACATGAAGATCACCTTAGCCCAAGAGTTTGAGGTTGATGTGAGTTATGAAGCCATAGCACTCTACCCAGGGCAACAAAGTGAGACTCTGTCTGAAACAATTAATTAATTAATTAATTAATTCAAGTGGGGAGAGAGGAGGAGAGGAAAAGAGAAGCTGGAGGGAGGGAGAGGGATTGGTAAGCTCTTACTTAATGGGCACAATGGAAAGATATACAGCACAACCCCCTGGGTGAAGGAACTTTAACAAATACAATGTAACCTAATCGTTTGTACTCTCATATTAATCTGAAATAAAAAATAAATAAATAAAAAGAAGGATTAATTTTCAGAAAGCAAAAAAAAAAAGAGCAAAATAGAGAATTTATCAGACAAACGGAAGCTGAGAGAATTCATCACAAGTAGAGATGTACTACAAGATAATTGTTAAAGGAAATATTTTTCAGGCATGAGAATATCAAGCTAAATTGAAATTTGGATCCACACAACGGAAAGAAGAGTATCCAAAATGATACATTTGTGGAATATATATATAAAAAAAACTTATAAAATATTTTTCTCATTTTTTAATCTTTTTGAAAAGATAATTAACTATTGACAACAAAACTAACAACCATATTTTGTGGGATTTATAACATGCAGAAATAAAATGTGAGACTAAAACAGCACAAAGACTGTGAGGGGAAAAGCAAAATACAGAGTGGCCAAGAAGTTCGTGTGCAATGTTACAGGTCACACACTATTTTGAATCGCACACAAACCTTATGACCACCCTGCATATTGTTGTAAGATTCTCATTCCACATCAAATGCTGTAATATTATATGAAAGATTATAAATTCTACCTCCACCACTTAAAAAATCAAACAAGAAGATATGGGCAATAAGCCAGTTATGGATGTAACATAAAATCATTTAAAAAACCCAATTTGTCAAAAGTAAAATGTATTTCAAGGTTTGTCAACTGTTTCCTTTGGACTTAAGTATAATCATATTGCCTTTAACCAAGCACTGTAGACTGCGTTAAAAAACTAGGTTTTCAGTGCTAAACTTCAGATAGTCTACAGTCAGTCTAACCATACTTTTAAAGCAGGACGGGTCTTACCCGTCCAATACCAATATGATCCCCAAAAGAGTAACACATCAACACGTTGCCAGACTAGCGTACAGATGTATGAGACAATCCCACTGGGCTCAGTGACAAATCACTTTCTTGTGGCAGTGACCTCCAAGGTTTGCAGATAAGTCTAGACCCTGACATAAAGAGAGGCTGGCAGGTGAAGAAGGTGTCCCACATTTTTGCAAGTTCAGAGAGAAGAGGGTCTGTGTTGGCTTTGTTTGACACTAGATCATCTAGCATAACAGTTGCCACTTATTAGTCACTCAAGAAATACTTGTGCAAGGAAAGCGGGAAGGTAGCAAGGCAGGAGGGGGTGCAGGACCACGCTGAGGGAGAAGCGGGAGGAAGTCTCCAGGACAACATGTCAGCACCTATCGGAATTCTACATGCTCCCACATTCCTTCCACATGACAATAGCAACAAAGTCCAGAAACTAGAGTAGGGAGAAATTAATGTATCCAATGAACACAGCATTTAGAGAAAAAGACCAGAGCGCTAATTTTCAAGAGGACCAGATGCATCCCTCTCAGATGCCTTAAAAGATTTTCCTTGGACTAACCAATCAGGTTCATGCCAAGAAACATCCATTTGCTCCTACTGCTCAGCTAGCAAGCTACTGTCTGACAATTGTCCTAAAGATTGATGCATAACATAATCAGGAGGGGATATCCGCACCAATTGAGAGGTGTGGTTATTGCAATACAGTCCCTAATGCACATCAGAGGCCATTCCTCAGGCAGGATATTCAATTTAGAAATCTATTGTCACCTAGATACATCTGCCAACAAATTGTTGGAGAGAGGCATTTATATCAAGGGCAAAATACTTTGCCTTATGGTTCCTCCCAAGATCCTTGAAGGGAAAATGGTTTATCCTCAGCATTTTGTTTAAATGGCCCACCTAACATCAAGGTCGAGGAAAGACGGACATTGACATACACACCAGCTCCTCACAAAGGGAAAGGCCTCCACTCTGTATCCAGCAGGGCTTACAAGAATTGACATTGCCTCATCACAATCTCACTGGTTG
The DNA here is from genome assembly GCA_963573935.1 of Arctocebus calabarensis. Lineage (NCBI taxonomy): Eukaryota > Metazoa > Chordata > Mammalia > Primates > Lorisidae > Arctocebus > Arctocebus calabarensis. Next base: position 138,350 of record CAUYON010087348.1, read on the forward strand.
TCTAAATACACAAGCGTAAGATCTAAAATGTGCGATCCTAACATGTTCTTCTTAGCAAAGTATCTCAAGAATGGAAGAAAAAGTATCCAATGTACTCAGCCCTAATATGAAGCTAATTTATAGCTTTCATATGAAGGCTAAAACCCAATTATAGCATAGGAATACAGGGAAAGGGGAAA